>ML776736.1:2046452-2080896 GCA_009831015.1 Picea engelmannii
TTTGGATTTCATCAACAGATCAGCCTAAATACATTGGTGATATTGGTCCATTGTGTTTGTTATTTCTTTTTCATATGCTCATAGTTTTAGTTTGTTTTAATTTAATTCTTGTTTATTGTTTTTGTTTTTATTTCTCTAACCCTTTCCACTACAACTGTCATGCTCTGCAAGACCCAACTGGGCATGTAAGCACCTTTTATTTGCTCACTTAGTGACGAATTGGGTGCAAACAATAGGGTTCATGGGAAATATGGAGGGAGTGTAATTAACGAAAAATGGTATCATGGAGGGGATCAATATATGAATATCATTCAACAATTAATAAAACAATTATCTGTGTATAAAATATATATCAAGAATATCAGTCCTCAACCCTTGCTATAGTAACTTCCCTTTGTTTCCACACAAACTCCTCTTTAAAATTAATATCACAGAACATGGATGAATAAGTGAAATCGAGATCGTGGAGGGAGTGTAATTAGTGAAAAATGATAGAATGGTGGGGAAAACTTATGGATATTGTTCAAATGAAAAATAAAACCATTCTATCTCTAATGTAAACTTGCAAACAAAATATCCTTTTGTTCAAAATTTTAAAGTTTAAACAATACTTTGTTTCCAAACAATAACCCAAAGTTGATGCTTCCTTAACAAAATTGTTCACTAGCCTTCAAAACTGTACTACACAGTAACCAATGTGGCATGCCCATAATTTTATTTAACCAAAATAACCATAATAAAAATACTTCCATTATATAATAGATTCAAAACGAGCAGCATCATAATCGCTACAGGAAATACCACAACAGTCTTGGAGTGAACAAGTCACAACTCATAATACCAACCCACAAGAAAGTTCTTAAATCCCATAGGGTCCCATGAAATTCCCCAAAACAAATCTTTGTTCATAATCACCATTTAATCGATCCAATCATTCATCAAAATTCCTCATCCATTTCATTCTGGTTCGTATTATTGAATTCAAACAACAGACATCTTATATGTAGGTGTTTTCGCAAATTCAATAAACATGGAAAGTTTATTTTTAAACAAGGATATGCAACATTTGCTATCAAACTCATACGCTTCAGAATGACAGACGTTAACTTCCAGTGAATAGGTGAGTGCAACACTTCTTCCATAATTTCCAAGCAAGTAACCAATTAAACCCGTGCCCAAGTAAAAGAGCAAGAACAATACTCCCATCACATTCTGGGTAAGCAATATTTTCACAATACTGCATAGGGTTCGATGTATAAAAGTGACAGTAAGTGGTAGAAGAGAGCGGGATAAACAACCTTAGGGTTTGTCCGGTACAAAGCACAGAAGGTTTACTGCACAGGTGCTTCACATTAATAGTCACAGAGTCGAGGTTATAGTGCGGGTGTATTGTCATAGAGGAGCGTTCACAAAAACCCAGAGGTAAGGCAGGGAAAACCCATTTTCAAAAAGGGAGGAAAACCCAAATGAATAGCCAGAGGAAAAGCAACCCCAACAACACTCATTTTCTGAGAAAATATCATGAACAATTACACACAACAAAGACACCCACGAACTTTCTTTTTTAAAATGAAAATAGTCTCAGAACAACCACCACAAGAAACCAAAGTTTGCAAACAACCAATACACAGTCTGAAAACATCGTGACAACTTGAGAAATACACAGACCACGAGCAACAAGAGCCAATACTTGATTTAAGAGCAGAGTGAAGTTCATGGATGGAGAAGTAAGAAAAACCCCATACCTGTAAAATATTGTGTAAGGAGAAATGACCAGGTTGTATACCTCCTCCGTGACCGAGCAAGGAGGAGCATCAACAACTAATAGAGAACAATACAAATGATTTGGGTGGCAGGTTTGTGGAGAGTAATAGTGACCTGCATTTACTGCACATCGCTTCTCCCTTGGCATTCATTCATGTCTACTATGAGCCAAGTGCACTATACAACTCACATTCCATTAGCATCCTCATTTATTAATGCAAACCCACTATCCCAAAGTTTTCATACCCTCCAATTTAAAAATGCACCAACCTTTGCCACTATCCCATTTAACATATGACTATTTGCTAGGAATACAACTAATATTGCCATAAAAACAAAGCACACCACAATTGTAGCAAGAGTTGGGGTGGTCAACCATATACAATATAGTCCATATAAAATCAAAATCAATCTGGAGTGTTATTCCTTCACCCATTAAAGCGACATATCACATTTTGCGAGAGGTAATCAAGACCACATTCTTTCTTGTTTTAACCATCTTGCCCAAAAAAATTTATCATAAGCATTTTAACCACGATTTGAAGCGAATAAGATATAGAATCTATGTCGCAACCCACACATAGGCAAACAAAATACAATTATCTCTTCTCCATCATAGTTCCATACGTCAAACAAGGGGTCCCACCTACTAGTATATTATTAATATAATTAAATAATAAATCTTGGCAATAATTTGCGAAAATGGTATCCAACGTTGCGCTTTTAAGCGTCAACATTGTGTTTCATGACAGATCGAAATACATTGAGATGAGATATCACTATGTTCGGGACATGGTGCAGAAGAACATTCTCAGTATTCAGTATGTTCCGATGGCGAAACAAACTGCAAATATTTTGACTAAGTCCCTGTCGTTGACAAAGTTTGTGTACTTTCGAGACAAGCTTGGTGTTGCTGAGAATGCCTCTCTTGCTGAGAGGGAGTGTTAAATTTAATGCAGCTGCAAGAGCTAAATTTGATGCAGCTGCAAAAGCCATTCTCCGGGAGGATGGAAAAGACCCTAGATGATATCTAGGGCCCCTAGTACACTCTTGGGGTTCTTGGTGTGGGGCCAAACAGTTAGAGCCATGGCAACAGACCCTAGTTTCCCCCACAGTGTATTGTTGGGGTTCTTGGTCAAGGACCAAGCATTTTGATGGTATAAGTCCCTAGATGTGTTCTAGGGACCCTATATGTGTTCCAGAGAATCATTTCTCATTACTTGGATTGATCCTTGGTTGTGTACCTTGGTGCATAAGACCCTAGTTTTAATCTAGGGCCCTTAGATGTGTTATGGGGTCTCCTGGTCTAGGACCAGGCATTTTCTTAGTTAAATACCAAACTAAGATAATGTGTCAATCTCTTCTCTCCTGGGATGGTCCATGAGATCCAGGAGTAGTTAAGAAGAAGGACATGATCATATCATTGACCTTCCACGTATGATGGGATGATAAAAAACTTATAATTTATATCATGAGAGTCATGTGGACATTTTTCCATTAAAGAAGAACTTACCTAGTTGACTTTTTCTTGAAACCCCCCCTTGCTTGAGTTACGTCCCCCTTAATTGTTGTGTGAGTTTTGGTTCGGTTCTTTGCTTCTTCCTAAAGAAAGCTAGCCACCTTGATTTTGGATCCCCTCTCCTTTACTTGTTATTTCCTTGTTGACTTTTATAATTTAATATTTAATATTATAAAATATTAATTGTTTAATTGCTTAATTGTTAGGGTTTAAAACTAACCCTAAAATTAAGTCTAATGAGCTAGCCCTAACCTAACCTACCTACCAAAACTATAAATTAAAGAGACCTATCCTCACTCAACTCACTCACACTTTCTTCTAACCGATTTTTGATCTGAGGTTTTATGCGACTCTTATTTGTTCCGATTTTTGAGTGGCTATGACCCCTTTAGGACATGCTTTCTTGGTGTGTTAAGCCACCGTAGGCTTGACCTCTCCAACCTCCTGTTACCGCTGACCCTAAGGGACATTTTTAGCTTGCCATAGATCTCCCTTTTTTTTTGTTTGAAGGTATTTGTTAGTGTCACCCCTGCTATCCTAGTGTTAGCTAGTGTCGTCCTGTTGTCTTATTGTTTGTTGGTGCCACCATTGTTGTCTAGAGAACCTTTGTTGCCTCTTATATGTTGTATGTGTTAGGATATTTAGACACTTGGGAGTTAGTTAAGATCTACTTGGTCTAATGTGTCGTTAGGTAAAAATGTGTTTCTTAGTGTGTTTCTTTAGTATGCATTAGGATGCATTTGTAGTTAGGAAATCTGGCGGTCATGATATGTTCCGGACATAGAGTGATATGACGGTTGATACTCTCCTTGATCTTAATGGCCATTGATCTGTGGCTTAACACCCAATTGGTCCATGATTTCTATTTAAAGAGAATGGAGGTTCATTTTTCGATGATCGATTGTGAGAAACTCTCTGGTAAAATCTATCTGTAATATTTTTCTTTGCATTAATAAATTGCTCCAAGTGGTCGCATTGGCTGGGGTCGTGGATGTTTCCCCGCAATGATTTTACCATGTGAAAACATCGGTGTGTTGATATTTGATCTGGTTATGTGAGTGGTTACTGAAGGTGTTCTTCCTCTTTTGGACTACCTGTGTTGTCGAACATGGTATCAGATCTTGTTTGAAGACCCTCTCATGTTGTAGATCGAGATCGTTAAGCCGAGTTGTCTCATCTCCATTTTCGTTCATTTTCGTACATTTCTGGGCTGAGCAGACTATTCCATTGCGTATGGAGCACTCGTTTCATTCAAGAACACTTTTTGTTTCACTTGAAAAGGTTTTTKTTTTCCCAAGATACGACCATTACAGTCAGATCCAAATGTATAAAATTTGAATACGCATTTTTTAAATTTTTTGGAGAGAAGTATTTTGGTTTTATTTGGGTTTTTTTTTTTTTTTATTTCCGGGTTGCTACTCTTTTAGATCAGTGTATTCTCTTTKCCCCACGCCCTATGCAATCTCGAAAAATCAGAAACAGATAGGAAAAGGTGCATCTTCCGGGTAAGCTAATCGAGATCTAACCCTTGTTGTCATCGAAAAACGAAATTTTTTTCTTGTGTAAAAGAGTTTTTTTTAGCACACTCTCCAAGGTCGTCTTCAACAACAACAACAAAAATCCTCCTTCTAAACATTACAATATGTTATGCT
This sequence comes from Picea engelmannii, assembly GCA_009831015.1. Lineage (NCBI taxonomy): Eukaryota > Viridiplantae > Streptophyta > Pinopsida > Pinales > Pinaceae > Picea > Picea engelmannii. The sequence continues at coordinate 2,051,388 of ML776736.1, forward strand.
AGACCATTTGGTTAAAACTTGTCTTATTAAGTAATAGGTCTTGGGTTCAAGTCTCTCTTTTGTTACCTTTTTTAAAAAGTTCATGCTAAAATTGTAAAGTGTATTTCACTTCAAGTATAAAAGTGAATCACTATAAGTAGCTTTAATATTTTATTTTGGAGTTATTTATTTTGCATGCAACTTTTCTGTTATAAAGTAACTTCATTGTAAAAGTGATCCTCACTTCTCTTTATAAAAGTGGGTCACTTCATAAATCAGCTTACATTATCACGTGGTCATTTGGTTACCATTTATGCCTTTTTTAAAAAGGGCATAACTCTCACATCGGAAGTCTGTTTTCAGTGTCGTTTTTTTAAAACCGCATAACTTTTCGAGCTCTTTCCATCTAGATCATCAGTTCCAGTTTTTAATTCCATATTATCTACATATTTAATATGGCTTCTACAAGTAATGTCTTGCTTACCAGCAACAACTACTTCCAATGGAAATCTCACATGGAAGATTTATTAAAAAGTAAAGGTTTGTACTGGATTACCTTAGGAAAGGAAAACACACCCACTGATGATGATAAGAAAACCAAGTGGGATAACAGGAATGACGAAGCACGCGAACTAATCAGAATTTCCATCTCTCCTGATTTAAGGTACCACCTTCAAGAAATTGATGACCCCGAAGAAGCTTGGGAAAAGATTGAATATGTGTTTGGTAAACAGAATATTATTCGAGCACAACAGCTAGAAAATAAAATACTGACCTTGAGTCCAAGATATTTTTCTTTCCTTGGAGACTATCTATCTAGGTTTAAAACACTCAGAATTTTATGTAAATAATGTAAGATAAAAATGGAGAAAGAGCGTTACATCTATCTTATTCTTTCTAAGCTAGGTAGTGCATATTTTGTGTTTGTATCTACCTTTTATGCCATGAGAGAGGCTCTAGGGAAAGCTTATGAAAAACCCACTCTTGAGTCCTTTTGTTCTTCTTTGATTAGAGAGGAAGATAAGATTGTACAACTTGGAGTGATCAACATTACAAGTACCTCCAACAAAGCCTTAGTTGCCCAGCATAAAGATAAACCCAAGTATCCCAAGAAGCAACATCCTCGCTACAACAACAAGCAACATAAAGGTCCCAAACCCACTTAGACAGCTTTAGCTCCTAATGGTGACAAAGGAGAAAAATATAAAAATAAGAATACTAATAGACATTTCAACTTTTGTGATAAAGATGGTCATGATGAGTCCAAATGTTTCAAGAAGATGGCAACTTTAGAAGAAACGATGAAGAAGCACAACATCAATATTGATTCTACTTCTTCTTCTTCTTCCCATGGACATGCACTTTTTGCTTCTGGTTTCTCCTTCAATAGATCTTCTACTTCTACTTTTGATAAGTGGCTTATTGATTCTGGATCATCTTATCATATGGCTAAGGATAGAGACATATTTTCTACTCTAAATGAATGTCACACCAACAAAATATTTGTTGGTGATGATATATCTCTTAGTGTTGAAGGATCTAGAACAGTACAAGTAGAAAATGGTCATTTCAATGATGTATTATGTGTTCCAAGTCTTTCTTGTAACCTTCTATCAGTATATCAAATTACTCATTCAAGTGAAGGTAAAACCGTAGAGTTTTCACCTCATCAAGTTGTAATCAAGGATCTAAAAGATCTTAATCATGTTCTTGCAACTGGAATTGCTGATGATATTACTAGGTTGCACAAGTTTGACAACTTTGGGTCATCATCTTTTTCATCAGTTTTTGTTGCTCATAGAGATGAGTTGAGCAAACTTTGGCATGAGTGGTTTGGTCATATAAACTATCGCTCATTGCAACAACTATGTAATCAACAAATGGTAACTGGTCTTCCTCTTGTTTCATGCAGAGATGGTGTTTGTGTCGGTTGTGTTCTTGGAAAACATCATCAGGATAGTTTTGAAAAACGTGCCTCTTGGCACACCTCGGGTCCTTTGCAGCTTGTTCACAGTGATTTGTGTGTTCCACTCTCTTCTCCTTCTTTTTCTGGGTGAAAGTATTTCTTAACTTTCATTGATAACTTTTCCAGACGTACTTGGGTTTACTTCTTAAAACTTAAGAGCGAAGTTTTTGACAAGTTTTTGGCCTACAAGGCCCTTGTAGAAAAGCAATCTGGCCATCAAATTCAAAGGTTAAGAATAGATAATGGGGGCGAATATGTGAACAATAATTTTACAAATTATTGCACTACACAGGGAATCCAAATGAAACACAATGTTCCATATATACCACAACAAAATGGTGTTGCTGAGAGAAAGAACCGCACATTAAAAGAAATGGCTAATTGTATGATCCAATCTAAGGGATTAAGTCTAAAGTATTGGGCGGAAGCCATCAACTGTGCAAATTACATAGTAAAACTCCCACAAAGGCTCTTAAATATATAACACCAGAAGAAGCTTGGACTAAAATTAAACCAGATGTAAGTCACTTCTGTGTATTTGGCAGTATAACATGGGCTCATATTCCTGATGAGAAAAGAAAAGCATTGCAGCTTAAATGTGAGAAGTGTATATTTGTTGGTTATTCTGAAGATGTCAAAGGTTACAAACTTCTTCAATCACATTGTAATGAAATTATTATTAGACGAGATGTTAAATTTGATGAAAATCTCTTGGCCTGCGAGCCTAATTCGACATTTGTGCCTTCTTTGGCCTGTGATCCTAATTCGACGGTTGTGCCTTCTTCGGCCTGTGATCCATCTTCGACGTTTGTTCCTTCTTCTGATCTGGTTTATTCTTCAAATGATGACAGTGAGGATGAAAATCCACCTCCGCTTGCTCACCCTCCTCCAGATGAGTCATTTGAACCTGAACCAGCACCAATTCCACCACTTCCTAGATGGGTCCATTCAACACGAGAAGCAGTTGGTGATCTTATCGGTGATCCTTCAGATCAACGTCGGACACGTTCACAGTTCCAGCGAGTCTCTTCTCTTTTGGCTCAAGTTTCAGAAACTAATGATCTAGAGACATTTGCAGAAGCTTCCGATCATCCAGATTGAGATACAACAATGAATGAAGAGTATCGTTCTTTAATGGAAAACGATATTTGGGATCTTGTACCTCTTCCAAAAGGAAGAAAACTTGTCAGATGTAAATGGGTCTACAGAACTAATTATGCATCATATGGAAGTGTTGAAAGACACAAGGCTCATTTAGTTGCCAAAGGATTTTCCCAAGTTGAAGGAATTGACTATCATAAAACCTTTGCCCCTGTAGAGAAAATGAATTCCATCCACCTTGTTCTTGCCCTTCCTGCCTCACATAAATGGGAGGTCCATCAGATAGATGTTAAATCCACCTTCTTGCATGGAGATTTGCAAGAAGAAATATACATGGAACAACCTCCTGGCTATGTCCAGAATGACTCTAGCCTTGTTTGTCGCCTTAAGAAATCTCTTTATGGTCTCAAGCAAGCTCCCCGAACTTGGTATGCCAAAATGGACACCTTTCTTATTTCCACTAGATTCTCTAGATGACATTCTGATCCTAATGTCTATACCAAAAAAGTAGGAATCCATCTCATAATCCTTGTCCTTTATGTTGATGACCTTATCCTTACTGGTAGTGACTCAAAAATTTTAAACCATGTGAAAACAGCCTTAAGAAGAAATTTGAAATGACAGACTTAGGATTTTTGCACTATTTCCTTATCCTCCAAGTTTTGCAAACCAATGAAGGAATTTTTCTTTCCCAGTCTAAGTATGCTTGTGACCTTCTTCATCGCTTTCACATGGACGATTTTAAACCAACCCCTTCTCCCTCCCAGTCTGGAGTCAAGATTATTGCCACCTGTACTTCTCCTGAAGTTGATTCCACCCTGTACTATCAGTTAGTTGGTAGCCTCTTATACTTGACTCATACCCATCCTGATCTTTCCTTTGTTGTTGGTATTGTTGCCCGGTATATGCAAACGCCCTATGAAAGCCATTGGAAAGAAGCTAAAATGATACTTCACTATGTTTGTGGTACATTTTAGTTCAGGATACATTATAGTTCAGGGGGGACTCCTTTATTGGTTGGTTTCACTAATTCAGATTGGGATGGCGACCTTGATGATCGGAAGTCTACTGCAAGTTATGTTTTCAGCCTTGGTTCAGGACCTGTCACTTGGGCCTATAAGAAACAACAGGCTATCGCACTTTCTTCAGCAGAAGCAGAGTACCGAGCAACAGTAAATGCAAGTCAGGAAGCCATGTGGCTTCGACAAATCCTTTCAGAGTTTGAATTCCAACAACAACATCTGACTAGCCTTTGGTACGACAATCAAAGTGCCATCAAGCTCGCCAAAGACCCAGTTCAACATTAGTGTAGCAAACACATCGAGATCCACATGCACTTCATCAGAAAGATCATTCATGATCAAGCTATTGAAGTGCACTTTTTCCCTATAGAAGATCAAGATGCACACATTTTCACAAAGTCTCTTACAGAAGCGAAGTTTTCCAAACTTCGATCTATGTTAGGAGTTCATAAATTTGTCATTAAGGGGGGATAGGCTCTAATGCCTCCTTCCTTGTCCTATTGTGTCACCATTGTAAATCCTTCAATCCTATCCCAAGTTATTCTTAAGGGGGGATGTTAGGATATTTAGACACTTAGGAGTTAGTTAAGATCTACTTGGTCTAATGTGTTGTTAGGTAAAAGTGTGTTTATTAGTGTGTTTCTTTATTATGCATTAGGATGCATTTGTAGTTAGGAAATATGATGGTCACGATATGTTCGTGACATAGAGTGATCTAATGGCTCATACTCTCCTCGATATTAATGGCCATTGATTTGTGGCTTAACACCCGATTGGTCCATGATCTCTATTTAAAGTGCATGGAGGGTCATTTGCCGATGATCGATTGTGAGAAACTCTCTTGTAAAATATCTCTGTAATATTTTTCTTTACATTAATAAATTGATCCAAGTGGTCGTGTTGGTTGGGGTCGTGGATGTTTCCCCACAGGGGTTTTACCATGTGAAAACATCGGTGTGTTGATCTTTGATATGGTTATGTGAGTGGTTAGTGAAGGTGTTCATCCTCTGTTGGAATACTTGTGTTGTTGAATAGTATGTTGATAGCCTAATACCCTATTGATCCATATTTAGGAGCGGAATGAATTGATTAACAGACTGAATTCAATAAACACAAAGATATGGAGAAAAACACAAATATCCAATGAACAATAACTTCTATTGAATAAATGAAATACGCTAAAAATGTAAAAATGCAGAAGTAAGGATGGCCATGAGGATGGACATCTTCAAAAATTGATCAATGACCAAAAATACACAATCATTACCTTGCTTGGTGGAAGGAAGGCCAGACATGTATTCCATAGAGATGGATTCCCAAGGCTTCTCGGGAGTAGGAAGAAGGGTGTATAAGCCTTGTTTCTTGATGGTTGGATTGGAAATGGCACAAGAAGTGCAATATCTGATATGATTGTTGATGTCCTATCAAAGTTTTGGCCAATAAATTTTTTTTTGTAGAAAGACCACAGTTTTCTCCTCGCCAAAATGTCCTGCCATCCGACTCTAGTGGGATTCCTAAATTAGCTTTGCACGCTCGCTTTTAGGAACAGATAGATGGCCCATATGGCATAACAATCCATCCTGAATGTAAAAATTGGTGACATTCACATCTGTACCCAAGAGCTGATAGGTGGTGGTGAATTCATGATCTTGTTGATAAACTTGGAGCCACTCAGATGCCTCATGTCCATAGGAATGAATCACAATGGTTATTGTAGCCACGGGAGGTCGATTGAGGCAATCAATGACACGATTTGTGCTCCTTGTCTTATACTTTAAGTTGAGATGGAACTACTGCATGTAGGTGGACCACTTATGATGGCGGTCGTTCTGCAACTTCCCTTGTATCTATATGAACTGCGGAGGCTTGTGATCAGTGTGGATGATTGTCTCATTTCCCAAAATGTAATGTTTCCATTGATGACAAGTTTCTACAATGGAATATATTTCCTTATCATAGGTGGGGTATTTCCGGATAGTATCTGAGAGTGTCTCACTATGGTATACCACCGGATGACTATGTTGAGTGAGAGATGTGCCTACAACATAGTCATATGCATCAGTATCAATCTCGAACGGTTGTTGTAGATCGGGCAAGGAGATTACTAGAGTTGAGAACAAGGGATGCTTCAGATCATCAAATGCTCATTGTGTTCCTTCCCCCACGTGAAATTTTCCCTACCACCGCCCTTGGTCACTTGGATGAGGGCCCATGCAATATGGGAGAATCCCAACACAAACTGTCGGTAGAAGTTGGCCAGTACCAAGAAGCTCTGAAGCTCGGTTAGTGTGGTCGGGGCTGACCAGTCACGAATGACTTGGATCTTAGTTGGATCAACATGTACCCCATGCGCATCAACAATGTAGCCCATGTATTGGACCCTGTTCATTCCAAAGGAGCATTTTTCCAAGTTAGCATATAGTTTGTGTTGTCGCATAGTGCTCAAAACCTGTTGAATATGTCGTATGTGCTCCTCCCATTTTTTATTGAAGATGAGGATGTCATCCAAATATACCACCACAAAAGAGTTGGTGAAGGGTCTCAATACATCATCCATCAACCTCATGAAAGTGGTTGGTGTATTTGTTAAGCCAAAGGGCATGACCAACCATTCGAAGAGACCTTCTTTGGATTTGAAAGTTGTCTTTCATACATCATTTGGTTCGATGGGAACCTAGTGGTAGCCAGACTTTAGGTCAATCTTCCTGAAGAACTTTTCCCCCCTAAGTTGGTCAAGAAGACCATCAATTATGGGAATTGGGTACCGGTTCTTGACTGTGATTTTTTTTAATGCTTTGTAATCAATGCAGAGTCGCCAAGACTCGTCCTTCTTCTGCACCAGTACAATCGGGATTATGCAAGGGGAGGCATTGGGTCTAATGTGCCCCTTTTGAAGAAGCCATAGATTTGGCGACGACATTCTACTTACTGTGAGCATGGATCACAAAGAAGAAGAAGTTCCCGGTCTGTGAAATGACCTTGTTGCATTGCTTAACATAGATTAAAGAAATAGCGGTAGGAGGTTATACCTATGGTATCCTATACAATTGTCTACCCAAAGTAATAATAACACTACGGGGTCTAGACTCATACACAACATGACGCTTCCAAAAATATGAATGTCCTAAAATAACATCACGAACTTCAAGGGGAGAAATATCACACAATACCTCGTCTTTGAAAGGCTTGATGTCGTAGGGCAGAGGACACTATTGGCTGACACGAATATCTCTTCCTTGGCAAAGCCAACCGATGGTGTAGGGCTGCAGGTGCAGTGTCATCAGCAGGTCCAACTGCTTGATGACCTTTGTTGAGATCAGGTTCTTCTGAATGCAGCTATCGACATTGAAATTAAGTGTATCCCCCTTTAGCCACATATGTGAGTGAAAGAGGCATTCCCCTTCATTTGGTTCTTCTAGTTCTCTTGGCTAGACTTTGGTGGTAGAAAAAGTGGAACTGGGTTCAACATCGATAATCCGCTTCCCTCCTAGATTTAATTCGTAGTCAGAATTGACCTCTGACTCAGAATCCTTAAGCTCGACCATGAGTGACTACTTGAAGCGATATTCTTCGGTGTTGTGCGAAGGGATTTTATGGTATTCACACCATTTTCCCGTGTCCTTCTTCATCTTCTCATTTCCCTTCTTGTGTTGTGTCTTGGACTGGTTGTCCTAAGAGTGGCCATCTTTCCTCTGTCCCTTGTTGTGTGGGTTGGGGCTGCCTTTCCCTTGCTTCGGCTGTGAGGAGTTTGCAGATCCAAACTCTTGCCTCTTCTGCTTAAATTTTTGCTCGATCTTGACAACATATCTATAAACCGTACCCAATGAGGTGATGTCCAAAAACTACATTTTTGTTTGAATTTATCTATGAAAACAACCGTGATATTTGAGAACCGGATGTCTCTTAGAGTCTTTTATACCCAATTTGGTGTACAGGGTATGGAAAATATTGGTGAAATCTGGTACTGTCTGGTCCCTTTCCTGACACAGGGTGGTCCATCTGGTGTACTGGTCCTCGTAGCTTCCAACAGGGTAGTATTGTTATTTAATGGCATCAGAGAAAGAATCCCATGTAGGGGAAACCACAAATATTGTAGATTCCTCTATGGCCCTTTTCTCAGAGTAAGTATCCCACCAGTCCTTAACATGGTGGACGACCTTGAGGAGTTCAAAAGTAATCTTTTTCCTATCGAAAAAATTGTGGATCGAAAAAATAACCTTCGAGTAGATTCAACCATTTATCTACAACATCTGCATCTATCAGTCCTTCAAATAATGGAATATCAAAATTTATGTGTACCTTGAAGGGGGTTGTATGGTTGTTTGATGAAGATGCTTCTCCTGTGGGTAACCGCCGAAGGATCTGTGCAAAGTTGTCCATCATTTCGTTGCTTTGCTGCACAAGGGATTCCTTGAGAAACATTTTAAAAGGATCTCCTGCTCCATCATATTTCGTTTCATCCCCCATGGGTTGTTGTCGAGATCGGTGTGACCGATCTTGTAAAGGCTCGATTAGTTTGAGTCCTAACTTATTGTACCCAGATCTTGTCGAGGACATGCACGAAGAAAAATAAATGAAGAGAAGATCGCTCTGGTACCACTGATCCAGATTTAGGAGTAGAACGAACTGAATAACAGACTGAATATAATAAACACATAAATATGGAGAACAACACAAATATCTAATGAACAATATCTTCTATTGAATAAATGAAATAGGATGAAACTGTAGAACTACAGAACTGAAACAACTTACTTGAATGGTAATAACTATCTTTGAGAAGAGATGTGGCTGCTACGCACATCCGTCTGAGCATAATGATTACAATGAGGCTCCAGAGGACTTTTTACTATTACTCATGAATGTCAAAACTCTAGACATCCAAAAACCTTACCCTAGGAGGTGAAAGGCCAAAATTCATGTGGGCCCTTATGGGTAAGTTGGTACCTCAACTTCCCGAGGTTGTAACTTTTGCATATGACCTTCGTTTTAGGCGCGTGATAGCCCCTTGGAAAGATATTTTTGAGAAATACACATTACATCGTCAAACTCTAAATTCGTCTACAATTTGACTATGACAAGCCAAAAAATAACTGTTTATGGACCCAAAACGACCCTGGAAGTACATAAAGATGTGTAGACATGAGAACATCCAAAATAAGCCAGTTGGATTAGGTGGGAGGCCATCAGTCTCCTCCTGGAATATGAGTAGGGATTCAGACAAACCCAAAAGTGTAGAACCCACAATTACTAAGAAGTACAGAAGAACATGTTGAACTAAACACTGTCAAGAGGAGTCAGTTGGAATAGGTGGGTGGCCACCAATATCCACGTGGATCACCTATGAAATGGATTTAGTACTGTTGATATTTCGTATAGCAGTTTTGTGTTTTCTGGGCAGAAATTACTAAGGTTGTTTGAGGCCTCCTTTCAGCCACTAGGATGAACAGTGGTGTTCTATTCTTAGACCTTTCACTTGACAATGTCATGGCCTCTTGATTCTCAGCCAGCTGGTCAATTTTTCTAGTCTACTATCTAAAATTTCTTCTTGGCATTTGTCCTAATGATCATGATGAGATCTACACTGAGGGTTTGATCCATGAGCCCTTAAATCTTTTTCTGAGCATACATCAAAGAGGATGACAACAACACATTAGGTAAATTTGTTTTTTGTTTGACTAAGGTAATACTTAGATCTATGTTATGATTTTTGTTATTAGATTTTACATTAGAAATTTTGAATGTGTTGTTGATCCAGAATTACAGTAGCAAATAAATTTAAAATTATTTATGTTCCTATCTTGTCTATATTTTGCCCTTAAATTCTAACAGATACAAACTGTTGGAATGTCACTTGAGCCTTGAATGTCTCACTAAGGGCTTGATATTCCCCATTACAATATATGATCTCCTCTACAAAATCCAAAAACTCAATCTCTTCTCTAGATCATCCATGTATATCACAGGCTGGCGAAAGAAATTTGATCTGATACCACTGTAAAGTTCCCAAACAGATTTTCTTGGAACATGTTGAGTTTTATGTGTTTCTGGTTGTGGTATTTTGCCAAATAATTTGTGTATTTGTCTTCTCAAGTGTGCTAGGAAGGTTGTATTGAGTTTTGCAGCACATAATTGATAGGAGCATAACAATAGTGGATACACAATAAGATGCAATAAGAAGTAACACAAGAAATAGCCACAAATACCTCATATCTGAGTTTTATTTATCATAATAGCTAACCTAATACAAAATGGAGTAGATCTAGAATATACATAGAAGAATGTTGCATGTGGATGATAGTGCCTCCAAAATACAATGGAATTATGAAGGAAGGAACCCCCAATAGTCCTCCAAGTTGAATACAAGTGATCTTTGAAATCCAATCTTTACTTTGGTTGTTGATGATATCTTTTCTCTGCAAAGTGTGCCCTTACTGGCTATAGATGACCAAGATTTCGGCCTCCTTGAAGATGGCCTCCAAAACCTCTGAGATTGATGTCAAACTGTAGATCAGGGATGGATATAGCATATGGAACAAGTACAAGGTTAATGTCTCAGATCTAACCCTCCAAACTCAAGAAACTCAATGCACAATGCACCCTCCTAAAGAGAAACAAGTCCTCTCGAGTGATAGGATGAATCAGATGAAGAATCCCCTCAAATAATGATGCAGAAAGGCATTTGGGTGATGACAATGAATCCTAGAAAAATATCTATTGAAGACCTATCCTCTCCAAGGAAAATCAAACATGTCTTCCTCAACTGGTGCACCTAACCTACTGGAAACTTTCACTGGTGTTCCCCCCTTGCCAAACTAATGGCTGAAGTAAATCTGATCTGATATAGAATGGTGAGGGAGGAATATTTAAGGTGGAATCTTTCACCACCGCGTTGATCTCTAAGATTTATTCAGTAAAAACCCCCAAGTATCATTAGCTCTCTAGCAAGAAGACAAACATCAAAATGATAAACAACATAATGAGAGAATAGAGGCCCCTATCTCTCTTTTATCCCCCATGTTCACCTTTTCCCTCCAAGTGACTTTTATTTTATTTTTATTATTCTTTAATTAAATCACTTTATTAATTAATTTGCCTTTTTACCTCTAAAAAGTGGTTTATTTGTCCCTATGGCTTCTCCGACCACTGAAAGTCACTTCTCATCATCTAGTCCTGTAATGCTCTTCCTCCCGATTCCGATGAGTTATTACACTAAGAGGTTTCTCCAAGTATTATGCCCAAAATGACCTTCTTAGTGAAACTAATTAAATTATGACCCATAATAACTCAAAATTATGGAAATCATCGAAATGCATTGAAACTAAAGCCAAGATGTGCGGAATGGATCTTGATGATAAAATATGAATAACGATGCAATTCGGGCCTAATAAAACCCCTCAATATCTCTTGAACTCGCTGTCACCCCCATCTGGCTACTTTGGTAAGCATAACACTTTGTAACATAATAATGTCCAAAATTGGAGACATTACCTCATGGACCTATTGACAAATGTGTTGAATCCACTCAATGAATCTGAACGCTTTGTCGGTCTTAGACTGAACATGGGAAGAGTTTGTCTGTGTGGTTTCAAGAGGTAGTGCAACATCAATGGGACCCAAGGGTTGTAAACCCAACCCCATCTGAAATGGGATATGATCTGTGGAGTTATGGAGAGTCATGTTGTAACTGTGTTGAACATAGGGGAGGCTCTAATCCCATGTACGCAGACGCTTAGAGTTGTACATGTGCAGGATGTGCACAATCATATGATTGACGACCTTTGTTTGGTCATCTATTTGGGGGTGGGAAGCAGTGGATTTAGTGAGCTTGGTGTCCAATAGTGACCAGAGACTCAACCAAAATCTGTTAAGGAACCTGTTGTCCCGGTCAGAGATGATAGTTTGTGGTATCCCAAAATGGACCCACACTTGTTCGAAGAAGAGCTTGGAATTATCTGCCACTGAGATGTTCTTCTTGTAGGTTGTGAGGATGGACATCTTTGAAAACCGATCAATGACCATGGGAGGTCGACTGAAGCAGTCAATGACACGATTTGTGCTCCGTGTCTTATATTTGATGTTGAGATGAAACTGTTGCGGGTAGGTGGACCACTTCTGATAGCGATCGTTCTCCAACTTCCCCTGTGTCTGTATGAACTGCAGAGGCTTGTGATCAATGTGGATGATCGTCTCCTTTCCCATAATGTAATGTTTCCATTGACGACAGGCTTGTACAATGGAATACATTTCCTTTTCATAGGTGGGGTATTTTTGGACAATATCTGAGAGTGTCTCACTATGGTATGCCACTGGATGACCATGTTGAGTGAGAACTGCGGCTACAACATAATCAGATGCATCAGTCTCAATCTTGAACAGTTGTTGCAGATCGGGCAAGGAGAGTACTAGAGCTAAGCACAAGCAATGCTTCAGACCATCAAATGCTCGTTTTTGTTCCTTCCCCCACGTTGACTTTTTCCTGCCATCGACCTTAGTCACTTGGATGAGGGCCCATGCAATATGGGAGAATCCTAACACGGACTGTCGGTAGAAGTTGGCCAGTCCCAAGAAGCTCCGAAGCTCGGTTAGTGTGGTCGGGGTTGGCCAGTCACAGATGACTTGGATCTTAGATGGATCCACATGTACCTCATTCTCATCAACAATGTAGACCAAGTATTGGACCCTGTTCATGCCAAAGGAGCATTTTTACAAGTTGGCATATATCTTGTGCTGTCGCAGAGTGCTCAAAACCTGTTGAATATGTCGTATGTGCTCCTCCCAAGTTCTGTTGAAGATGAACATGTCATCCAAATATACCACCACAAAAGAGTTGGTGAAGGGTCTCAATACATCATCCATCAACCTCGTGAAAGTGGCTAGAAAAATTTTTAAGCCAAAGGGCATGACCAACCATTCGAAGAGACCTTCTTTGGATTTGAAAATTTTCTTCCATACATCAATTGGTTCGATGGGAACCTGGTGGTAGCCAAACTTTAGGTCAATCTCGTTGAAGAACTTTTCCCCCTTGATTTGGTCAAGAAGGTCATTAATTCTGGGAATTGGGTATCGATTCCTAACTATGATTTTGTTTAATTCTTTGTATTCAATGCAGATTCGTCGGGTCCCGTCCTTCTTTTGCACCAGTAAAATTAGGCTGTTTTCAAGGGGAGGAGTTGGGTCTAATGTGTTCCTTTTGAAGAAGCTCTTGGATATGACGCTTGACTTTGTCATTTTCCATCAGTGAGCGACAATAGACTGGTCCATTAGGCAGAGGTGCACCGGGGGTTAGATCAATTGGATGCTTGACTTGGCAGTGCATCGATACCCTGATGGGTGATGAGAAGATGTCTCTATACTCTTCCACCATCCTGTCAACTTGCTTTTTATTTAATGAGAGGCTCTGTGTAGAGGCCACAGATGTGGCGATGACCTTCTTCTTACTGTGAGCACAGATCACAAAGAAGACGAACTTCCGGGTCTGTGACATGACATTATTGCATTGCATAGTAGAGATTAAAGAAATAACGGTAGGCGGCGCTACCTCTAGTATCTTGTACAATTGTCTACCCAAAGTAATAATAACACTGTGGGGTCTAGACTCATACACAACATGACACTTCCACAAATATGGATGTCCTAAAATAACATCACAAACTTCAATGGGAGAAATATCACACAATACCTTGTCTTTGAAAGTCTTGATTTCGTAGGGAAGACGACATTGTTGGATGACATAGAGATCTCTTCCTTGGCGAAGCCAGCCAATGGTGTAGGGATGCAGGTGCGGTGTCATCGATAGGTAGAACCACTTGATGACCTCTGTTGAGATCAGGTTCTTCTGACTGTCGCTATATACAATGAAATGAAGTGGATCCCCCTTTACCTACATCTGTGAGTGAAAGAGGCGTTCCCCTTCCTCTGGTTCTTCTGGTTCGCTTGATTGGACTTTGGTGGTAGAGACAATGGAACTCGGTTCAACATCGATAATCTGTTTCCCTCCTTCTAGATTTGAATCCGATTCAGAATCGACATCTGACTCGGAAGCCTTTAGCTCGACCATGAGTGACTTCTTGTAGCGACATTCTTAGATGTTGTGCCAAGGGATTTTATGGTATTCACACCATTTTCCTGTGTCCTTCTTCATCTTCTCATTACCCTTCTTATGTTACGGCTTGGACTGGTTTTCCTGAGAGTGGCCATATTTTCTCTGTCCCTTGTTGTGTGGGTTGGGGCCGCCTTTGCCCTGCTTTGGCTATGAGGAGTTTGCAGATCCAAACTCTCGCCTCTTCTGCTTAAATTTATGCTCGATCTTGACTGCATATCTATAATCCGTACCCAATGAGGCGATGTCAAAAAAACTCCATTTCTATTTGAATGTATCTATGCAAACAACCACGGTATTTGAGCACTAGATGTCACTCAAAGTCTTTGATACCCAATTTGGTGCACAGGGTATGGAAACTATTGGTGAAATATGGTGTTGTTTGGTCCCTTTCCTGACGTAGGGCAGTCCATTTGATGTACTGGTCCTTGTAGCTTCCAACATGGTAGTACTATTATTTAATGGCATCCCGAAAGGAATGCCATGTAGGGTAAATAAAAAATATTGCAAATTCCTATATGGACATTTGCTCAGAGTAAGTATCCCACCAGTCCTTAACATGGGGGACGACCTCGAGGAGTGCAAAAGAATATTTTCCCTATCGGAAAAATTGTGGACCAAAAAATACCCTTCGAGCAGATTCAACCATTTATCTACAACATCTGCATCTATCATTCCTTCAAATAATGGAATATCAAAATTTTCATGTACTTTGAAGGGGGTTGTATGGCCGCTTGATGAAGATGCTTCTCCTGTGGGAAGCCGTTGAAGGATATGTTCAAAGTCGCCCATCATTTTGTTCCTTTCTCACGCAAGGGCTTCCTCGAGCAACATTTTAAAAGGATATCTTGTTCCATCATCTTTCTTTTCGTCCCCCATGGGTTGTTGTCGAGCTCGACATGAACGATCTTGCAAAGGCTCGATTGGTTCATGTCCCAACTTCTTATACCCAGATCTTTTCGGGGACATGCACGAAGAAAAGTAAATGAAGAGAAGACTGCTCTGATACCACTAATATGGATTTAGGAGAAAAATGAACTGATTAACAAACTGAATATAATAAACATAGAGATATGGAAAAAAACACATATATCCAGTGAACAATATCTTTTATTGAATAAATGAAATAGGATGAAACTATAAAACTGCAGAATTTAAACGACTTGCTTGAATGGTGGTAACTATCTTTGAGAAGAGATGTGGCTGCTACGCACATCCGTCTGAACAGAATGATTACAATGAGGCTCCAAAGGCCTTTTTAATATTACTCATGAATTCCAAAACCATAGACATCCAAAAATATAACCCTAGAAGGTGAAACGCCAAAAGTCATGTGCCCCCCTATGGGTGAGTTGATACCTCAACTTCTTGGGGTCGTAACTTTTTCATGCAACCTTCATTTTAGGCGTGTGATAGTCTGTTGGAAAGGTCTTTTCGAGAACTACATATTACTCCATCAAACTCTAGCTCTGTTTACAATTTGAATGTGGCAAACTAAAAAAACATTGTTTAGGGCCCCAAAACGGATCTGGAAGTACATAAAGATGTGTTGACATGAAAACATCCAAAATAAGCCAATTGGATTAGGTGGGAGGCCACCAGTCTCCTCCTGGAAGATGTGTAGGGCTTTAGAGAGCCCCAAAAGTGTAGCACTGTTGATATTTCCTGTAGCAGTTTTGTGTTTTCTGGGAAGAAATTACTAAGGTTGTTTAAGGCCTCCTTTCAACCACTAGGATGGACAATGGTGTTCTATTCTTATCCCTTTCACTTGACAGTGACATGGCCTCTTGATTCTCATCCAACTAGTTAGTTTTTCTAGTCTACTATCTAAAATTTCTTCTTGGCATTTGTCCTAATGATCATGATGAGATCTACCCTGAGAGTTTGATCCATGATCCCTTAAAGTTTTTTCTGAGCATACATCAAAAAGAGGATAACAATATCACATCAGGTAAATTTATTTTTTGTCTGTCTAAGGTAATACTCAGATCCGTTGATTTTTCACTAGGCTAGGTTCAAGCATGAACTTTATTCCAATTTTAGCATTTTACTTGAACCATATACAATTGCAACTACACCATAAACAATTTGATGCAGTAACCAATATCACAAAAAGAAATACCATGCATAAGTACAAAAGAAGTATCATGGGAAACCCTTCTCAACAAGGGAATAAAACCCAACCAATCCTTTGCTATGTTCTTCAAGAGAAATACCTCCCACACCATAGACATAACACACAAAAGGGTGCTCGCAAAACCAAGAAGGCTAGCGCCCAAGAGAAGTGCACACTTCATCCCTAGAATAAGTACTTGCTGAAATTTTCAAAATCACATGTGTGTTGTGTTTCTTCAATGGGGAAATCACCTTTATTTATATTCGACTGGACACATCAAAAGTGGAGTCTATTGGCACAACAGGGCCGACCTCATTAACTCAGAATATAATTAATAATTACCATATTAATTATCTTTTATATTAATTGTATTTCACTTTATTGTTGGGCCGACCTGTACCCTTTACATCACAATTAGGGTTACATGTAAATCTAACTCTTAGACAATATAGCAAGGGATCTCACACACCCACTAATGCTCAACCACTAGGGGCACGTCCACCTGTGCTCAGCCACAGGGACGTCCAAGTCAAGAGATATCTATCTCATTGAGTCTCACAAGAGAATCATCTAGACACACACTCACTAGTGCTCAACCACTAGGATCACGTCCACTTGTTCTCAGCCACATGGACGTCCTACTCAACAGATATCTATCTCACTGAGTCTCATAGGAGAATCATCTGGAGTATCACATCGTCTCAACTCTCAACACAGAGGAGAACAGTAAACCCATCACATGGGCTCCTTCACCCCTCACAGGGGTACACATCATTTCATCTCAAACGAGACACCCATCTCATGGGCATCTTCCCTTCTTAGGGGCACACACCATTTCATCTTCATCTCAGAGAGAACGACACACCCAACTCATGGGCATCTTCCCTACACAGGGGCACACAACGTTCCATCTTTGTCTCAGAGAGGAACAACACACCCATCTCATGGGCACACCCAACTCATGGGCTCTCTCACAGGTCGACTCACTCAGCCTGTGTCTTGGAGGATGTTGCACACAGTTCTAATCATCAACAAGATCGATGCTATGATTTTGTTATTAAATTTTACATCAGAAATTTTGAATGTGTTGTTGATCCAAAATTACAGTAGCAAATAAATTTAAAATTATTTATTTTCCTAGCTAGTCTATATTTTTCCCTTAAATTCTAATAGATAAAACTATTGGAATGTCACTTAAGCCCTGAATGTCTCATTGAGGGCTTGATATTCCCCATTACAATATATGATCTCTTTTGCAAAATCCGCAAACTCCATCTCTTCTATAGATCATCAATTGATATCACAGGCTGGCGAAGGAAATTCACTTTGATACCATTGTAAAGTTCCCAAACAAATTTGATTGGAACATGTTCAGTTTTATGTGTTTCTAGTTGTGGTATTTTGTCAAACAATTTGTGTATTTGTCTTCTCAAGTGCGCTAGGAAGGTTGTATTGAGTTTTGTGTTAATTTTTTAATTAAATAAAGTACCTAGGCAAGTGTTTCTCATCCCTAGGCGCCTAAGGGGTGAGAAAGTGCCTAATGTGGGCCCTAGTCATTTAATTTGTGAGATGAAAATTAAAAAGTGACTTTATGACTTTAGTGTGGGTGAGTGAAGAGACAATGAATCTCAGCCACTCATCTAATCCAATCTCAACTGTTGGATTAAGAGACCCCTCACCTACCTCATGAGGTCGATTAGGGTAGGAGGGCGCACCCTAGCTAGGGTTGTTATTTCTTTTTATCTTTTGGAGAGCAAGAGAGAGGTTGATCTTGAGAAGAGGCAACATTTGCAGAGATGAGAATGCATCCCAAGGTAGCAAGCTAGCAGGAATTTCAAGGCAGAGTACAACATTGAATGCAGTCCGTACGGTACAGATTTCTAGAGGTCGTACAACCGTTTATTATGCACAAAAATCGAGGGAGATAGCAAAAACATTTATGAGAAGTTTGGCATGCATCCCAAGGCTTCCATACAATCATTTATTGGCATAGAAATCGAGGCACCTGCTGTCATTAATTTCTAGTTGAAATTATGTACTATCCGTACATATTTTGGCATGATTTTCAAGGGCTGTACAACACAGTTTTCAGAAGAAAGGGCACAATTTTCGAGGAGTTGTTCCTACTGCATATTCCATATAGTCTTAGCAAAAATTTGGCACAGAAACCGAGACAGTCCATACAACATTTATTGTTGGGACATCCGTATAGTTGTACATATTTCTCGCACAGAAATCGAGGAGCTTTCCCAGGACTGTTCAAAAGGATTTTTACAGAATAAAGTCTGAGATAAGTTTTTGTAATTTTTGAAGATGTATATGTTGTAAAAGAAATTTCTCAGAAGCTCATAAATAATAAAAAACCCTCTCTCACTGGTTTTCCCCTTGTGGGTTTTTCCAGGGTCGATGTTAGACCGAAAATTTATGTGTTATTAATTTTCTGAGTTTTATGTGTTGCTGATATTTTATTTCTGCGTTATAAACGATGTTCAGAATCCTCATGTTTCAGTTTTGAAATTAATTTTCTGTGGTGTATTTAATTGTTGATATAAAACTAGGTTTGGGCATTAAACATTGGCTGAAAAATCAGCGAGACTGAAACTGGGTTGGGGTCTGAAAATCTACATGGTATCAGAGTTGAGTTGAAAAGAAGCAGAGATTTCAGCAGTCAGAAAGTTGGGACAACAGTGACTTCACAGAGAAAGTTTTTGAATTTATTATTTTCAACAGAAAATGGTCAATGGCTATAGGTTTGAGAGTTGAGGATAGACTTGATGGGGCATCAAATTTTGGTGCTTGGAAGGAGAGGGTGATCTTGCTTTTTCAAGAAAATGAGTTGTGGGACATTGTGGAAAATACCACTACTCATCCTGTTGTGGTACCTACTGATGCTACTCTTCTTGCAGCTTACACTAAGAAGAGTATCAATGCTAAGAGGTTTATTCTTGATGCCATCAAGGATCATTTGATTCTTCACTTGATGAGGAAGACACATGCCTATGAGATGTGGGAGTCTTTGACTAAATTGTACCAGAGTACAAATGAGAACCAGAAAATGGTTTTGAGGGAAAAACTAAATAGCATAAAAATGACCAAGGCTGAAAATGTGGTCACATACCTTACTAGACTGACACAGGTGAGGAATGAGCTTGGAGTTGTGGGGGAAGCCATAGTTGATAGTGATCTTGTGAGAACAACATTGAATGGAATTTCCAAACAATGGGTTGTTTTTGTGGAGGGAATTTTTGCTAGGGAGAAGCTTTCCAGTTGGGAACGTCTTTGGGATGACTTTGTTCAGGAGGAGACCCAGAGAGGTTATGTCCATGGAAGTTCATCTATAGGTCATGAGGAGGAGAATGTGGCTCTTGCTACCACTAGAAAGAAGAAGTTCAAAAAGGGTCCAAAGGGAGGATACAAGCCCAAGGGTGAAGGGAAGAAAGACATGAGAAAATTCAAGTGCTTTGCATGCCATAAGTTTGGGCACTATGCAGGTCAGTGTTCGAACAAGAAGAAGAAACAAACAACAACTTCAATAGAGGTGGAAGAGTTTTCCACCAAGTTTGACAAGGAATTTTCCTTGATTGTGTGTCTATCCATGAGGACCACTCATATAGATACTTGGTATATTGACAGTGGTGCCTCTCGCCATATGACAGGGGTTCGTGAGCACTTGACATACCTTACAGAGATGGGAAATGTTGAGGTAGTGCTTGGAGATGATCGGGAGGTCAAGGTGGTTGGTAGAGGGACTGTATCATTTCAGAGGGAGTCTTTGCCTCCCTTGACTTTGGCAGAGGTTCTATATGTTCTGGACTTGAAGAATAACTTAGTGTCAGTTTCTAATATTGAGGAGAAGGGCTATGAGGTCTTGTTCCGTGTTGGACAGGTGCTTCTTTTCCCCAGAGGGTCTAGCATCACTTCGTCCAAAGTGATTGGTACTAGACATGAGAGGTTGTACAAATTTTTGTTCCAGCCAGTGAGAGCATTGATTCATACTACCAACAACAGCAGTGACCTATGTGAGCTATGGCACAGGAGGATGGCACATTTTCACCATGGGGCTTTGAGAGTTTTGAGGGAGACGGTGACAGGAGTTCCATATTTAAGTTTAGAGCACCATGAGTTGTGCAAGGGGTGTGCTTTGGGAAAGTACACCAAGACTATTTTTTCGAGCAATGACAGTAGAGCAGCAGGGATACTTGATCTTATACATTCAAATGTATGTGGCCCGATGTCTTCAGCATCGTTGACTGGTTCCCTATACTATGTTGTATTCATTGATGACTTCTCTTGGAAGTCCTGGATTTTCTTCATGAAGACCAAAGGATGGGTCTTTAGTCAATTCCAAGAGTTTAAAGCTCTTGTGGAGAACCAGATAGGGAAGAAAATCAAAGTCCTAAGATCGGACAATGGGGGTGAGTATACCTCCAAGGAGTTCATGGACTTTTGTGCAGGAGAGGGAATCAGGAGGGAGTTGGTTGTTCCCTACAACCCGCAATAGAATGGGGTTGCAGAAAGGAAGAACAGGGCCATTGTTGGGGCTGTGAGAGCCATGCTACATGATCAGGGGCTGCTACTATTTCTATGGGCTGAGGCATGCTACACTGTAGTTTATTTGCAGAACAAGTCCCCACAAGGTTGTGAGGAGCATGACTCCTGAGGAGGCTTTCTCTGGTAAGAAGCCTGAGGTGGGGCACCTTCGTATTTTTGAGTGCATCACATATTCGTATGTCCCTTCTGAGAAGAGGACAAAGCTGGAGCCCACGACAGAGAGAGGGATCTTTGTTGGGTACAGTGAGACTTCAAAGGCTTTCCGTATATACCTTCCTTCCTTGAGGAAGACTGTCTTGAGGAGGGATGTCATATTTGAGGAGGACGGAGCCTTTAGGAAGTCTAGAGGGACAAATAAGGGTGAGCAATCTTCACCACAGATTCGAGTGAGTCCGCAGTAGACTACAGTGACATAGAGTTCGGGGCCACCAGTTTCGGGAACGACAAGTTCACAGGTGACAGGGCCACAGGTTTCAGGTTCAAAGGCTACTGGTCCACAGGTTTCAGGATCAGGTACTTCAGAGTCTACTTCAGGATCATTGTCTTCAGGAGATGGGGTTGAGCAGGGAGAGTCCCCTCCACAGGACACTACTTCAGAGAGGAGGAAGCCCAAGTGGCTTCATGACACTTTGAGGGAGGCACAGGGTTCATTGGGGAATCCCAGACAGGCAGTGAGGGAGAGTAAACCTCCCGAGAGGTTTTGCAGCTACATCGTGATTGTGAGCAGTATTCAGGAGTCTGAGCCTTCCACTTTTGAGGAGGCCACTGGTAGACAGGTATGGAGAGATGCCATGATGGAAGAGTACAATTCCATCATGAAGAACGGTGTCTGGGAAGTTGTTCCTAGACCTGAGGGGAATTCAGTGGTGACTTCCAGGTGGCTCTATAAACTAAAGCATGTTGCAGATGGCAGCATTGAGAAATACAAAGCTCGCTTTGTGGCTCAAGGGTTATCACAGATTGAGGGAGTCAACTATGATGAGACCTTTGTGTCAGTTGCTAGATACACTTCGATCAGGGCAGTGATCTCCATTGCAGCAGAGATGGGTTGGAAGATCCACCAGATGGATGTGAAGATTGCATTTATGAATGGTCTTATTGAAGAGGAGGTGTATATTGAGCAACCATTGGGATTTGAGGTGCATGGGAAAGAGTCTCATGTGTGTAGACTGAAAAAGGCATTGTATGGGCTGAAACAAGCTCCCAGAGCTTGGTATTCGAGGATAGATGCATATTTGCAGCAGTTGGGTTTTGAGAAGAGTGAGGCGGATCCCAAGCTATACTTCCTTGTGGTTGGAGAGGATCCTCTCATTCTTCTGCTATATGTGGATGATCTTTTCATTACAAGGGAAGAGAGACTCATCAACAGCTGCAAGGAGAGCCTTGCTTCAGAGTTCGAGATGAATGACATTGGATTGATACATTACTTTTTGGGATTGGAGGTTTGGTAGGAGTCTGGACACATCTTTCTGGGACAGGGGAAGTATGTGTGTGACATTCTGAGCAGATTTCAGATGGGGGATAGCAGGCCCATGACCACTCCCATGATTACCAACTGGAAGAAGCTTCATGCTTCTGAGTCACAGTTGGTGGATTCCACTTTGTATCGTCAGTTGATTGGGTCATTGATGTATTTGGTCAATACCATGCCAGATATTTGTTTTGTTGTCAACACTCTCAGTCAGTTCATGGTGGAGCCTAGGAGAGTGCACTGGGTGGCAGCAAAACATGTGCTCAAGTATCTTTGTGGTACGATAGATTATGGTCTGAACTATCAGAGAGGAGATGGAGTTTGTCTAGTTGGTTATACAGACTCGGATTGGGCAGGATGTGTCAGTGACAGGAAAAACACTTCAGGGTGTTTTTTTGGATTGGGATCAGCAGTTGTGTCTTGGTTCAATCGGAAACAAAAGTCAGTGGCTTTGAGTTCTGCAGAGGCTGAGTGTATGGCAGTCAGTCAGGCCAGTTGTGAGGCCCTTTGGATTCGCAAGATGTTGGTGGGATTGTTCGGTGTGCAGTTGAGGCCTACTGTGATTTACTATGATAATCAGAGTTGCATTAAACTCTTGGAGAATCCAGTTTTTCATGACCGGTCTAAGCATATTGAGATCCGTTATCACTTCATACGTGACTATGTTCAGAGAGGAGCTTTGGAGCTACAATACATATCTACAGAGGAGCAGGTTGCAGACATACTCACCAAGGCATTGGGCAGTGGCAAGTTCGTATTTTTCAGGGACAAGCTTGGAGTGGTGAGTAACACTTTCCTTGGTAAGAGGGAGTGTTAAATTTTTAATTAAATAAAGTACCTAGGCAAGTGTTTCTCATCCCTAGGTGCCTAAGGGGTGAGAAAGTGCCTAATCTGGACCCTAGTCATTTAATTTGTGAGATGCAAATTAAAAGGTGACTTTATGACTTTAGTGAGGGTGAGTGAAGAGACACCAAATATCAGCCACTCATCTAATCCAATCTCAACCGTTGGATTAAGAGACCCCTCACCTACCTCGTGAGGTCGATTAGGGTAGGAGGGTGCACCCTAGCTAGGGGTGTTATATTTTTTCATCTTTTGAAGAACAAGAGAGAGCAAGAGAGAGGTCAAGCTTGAGAAGAGGCACCATTTGCAAAGATGGGCATGCATCCCAAGGCAGCAAGCTAGCACAAGTTTCAAGGCAGAGTACAACATTGAATGTATTCCGTACGGTACAGATTTCTAGAGGTTGTACAACCATTTATTATGCACAGAAATCAAGTGAGATAGCAGAAACATTTCTGAGAAGTTTGGCACGCATCCCAAGGCTACCATATAGTCATTTATTGGCACAAAAATCAAGGCACATGTTGTCATTAATTTCTGGGTGAAATTTCGTATTGTCCGTACAGATTTTGGCATGATTTTTTAGGGTCATACAACACAATTTTCAAGAAAAAAGGCACGATTTTCGAGGAGCTATTCCTGTTGCATATTCCTTACAGTCTTAGCATAAATTTGGCACAGAAATCGAGACAGTCCGTACAACATTTATTGTTGGGACAACCATACAGTTGTACGGATTTCTGGCACATAAATCGAGGAGCTTTCCCAGGACTGTTCAGAAGGATTTTTGCAGAAGAAAGTCTGAGATAAGTTTTTGTAATTTCTGAAGATAAATATGTTGTAAAAGAAATTTCTCAGAAGCTCATAAATAATAAAAAACCCTCTCTCATTGGTTTTCCCCTTGTGGGTTTTTTCAGGGTCAATGTTAGACCGAAAATTTTTGTGTCATTAATTTTCTGAGTTTTATGTGTTGCTGATATTTTATTTCTGCGTTATAAATGATGTTCAAAATCCTCATGTTTCAGTTCTGAAATTAATTTTCTGTTGTGTATTTAATTGCTAATATAAAACTGGGTTTGGGCATTAAACATTGGCTAAAAAATCAACGAGACTGAAACTGAGTTGGGGTCTGAAAATCTACATTTTGCAACACATAAATGATAGGAGCATAGCAATAATGGATAAACAATAAGATGCAATAAGAAATAACACAAGAAATAGCCACAAATACCTCAAATCTTAGTTTTATTTGTCATAATAGCTGACCTCATACAAAATGGAGCAGAGATGTAATATACATAGAATAATGATGCATGTGGTTGATAGTGCCTCCAAAATACAATGGAATGATGAAGGAAGGAACCCCCAATAGTACTCCAAGTTGAATACAAGTGATCTTTGAAATCCAATCTTTACTTTGGTTGTTGATGATATCTTTTCTTTGCAAAGTGTGCCCTCACTAGTTGTAGGTGACCAAGATTTCGGCCTCCTTGAAGATGGCCTCCAAAGCCTCTGAGATTGATTCCAAACTATAGATCGGTGATGTATATAGCATATGAAACAAGTACAAGGTTAATCTCTCAGATGTAACCCTCCAAACTCAAGAAACTCAATGCACAATGCACCCTCCTGAAGAGAAACATGCCCTCCTGAGTGATAGGATGAATGTGTTGAAGAATCCCCTCAAACAATGATGCAAAAATGCGTTGGGGTGATGACAATGAATCCTAGAACGAGATCTACTGAAGATCTAGCCTCTCTAAGGAAAATTGAACCTATCTTCCTCAATTGGTGTGCCTACCCTGTTGGAAACCCTCACTGGTGAACCCCCCTTGCCAAACTAATGGTTGAAGTAACTCTGATATGATATATGAAGTAACAATCATCTTCTTGCGAATGAGAGTAGTTGTCACATCTCTTCTCAGAGATAAGTTGCCACCATTCTAGCGAGTCTTTCACTCTGTATTTTTACAGTCTCTGTACATTTATTTCATTAATAGAAATTATGTATTACTGTATTTCTTTGTTTCTGGAAATATTTATGTGTATTTCATTGTAATATCTCTGCTTTCATTTCATTCTAAAAAATAATCCAGATCAATGGTATCAGAGTAGACTGTTCTTGATCGTTTTTCAGTGCATGTCCTCGACGAAGTCTCAGTATAGCAAGTTGGGTCTCGAGCTTGTCTCTCTGGAGAACAATCGCTCTCGCACACCCAATAAACTCTCAATGGCGAAAGAAAAGAAAAAAGACAGAGCAGACGATTCTATCAATCTATTGCTTGAGCAAGCTCTCACACGATAAAGGGATGAAATGATGGAGAATTTTTCCCACATCCTTCAACACTTGTCGATAGCATCAGGCGCATCTTCATCAAGCGACCACTTTGGAGGCACCTCGCCTTTCAAGGTACAGGTCAATTTTGATATTCTTATATTTGAAGGTCAGATAGATGTGGATGCCCTAAAAAAATGGTTAAATTTGTTAGAAGGTTATTTCTCTGTTCACAATTTTTTCGATAGAGAAAATATCATCTTCACACTCCTTAAGGCTCTCCCCCATGTCAAACATTGGTGGGAAACTTATAGGGAGAAAAGTTCCACAAAGGAGTCTAGAATATATGGGGTCGAGCCACTTAGGATTTTTTTGTGGATGCGGTAAAGGAACAATATTACCTTGTTGGCAACTATAAGGACCAATACATGAGATGGACCACACTGCGGCAAGAGAGAGGCCAAGTAGTGTCAGAGTTCACCAATACCTTCCATACCTTGCGCACCAAGATGGGTATCAAAGACTCCAAGCGACATTTGGTTCTGAAATACCACGGGGCTCTACACAAATACATCCAAACTGAAATGGATTTTTTGGACATCTGATCACTCGATACTGCTTATTGATATGTTGTTAAAATCGAGCAGAAATTTAAGCACCAGAACAAACGGGAGTCTGGGTCTGCATATACGCAACAACCAAAGTATGATAAATACGACCCTAACAAACAGCCTCTTGAAGAGAGGGAGTGCATTTTTCATTCATAGATGCGGGTGAAGGGGACACCACTGCATTTTATTGTTGATAGCGGAAACCAAAAGAACCTCATCTCAGCAGAGGTCATCAAATGGTTGGGATTGTCGACAACACCACACCCACAACCATACAACATTGGGTGGCTTTGCTAGGGACAAGATCTTCGTGTCAACCAGCAGTGTCGATTGTCATACGACATCCAGCCCTTCAAGGATGAGGTATTATGTGATGTTGCCCCACTGGATGTTTGTGATGTTCTCTTGGGCCAGCCATATATGTAGAAGTGTCGTGTTGTTTATGAGTCTCGACCTCGTAGTGTCATTGTTACTTCGGGGGGTCATCTCTACAAAATACCAGAGGTAGTTGCAACTATTGTCCCACCTAAACAATGTCGTAAGGTAGTATCTCATACTACAAAATTCAACTTCTTCACAATCTGTTCGAAAGGTGAACAAAAGGATACTGCAACCACTGCAGCCTCGGACCAAGCACCTTCTATCCAATAGAAGCAGGTTGACAAGATTGTAGCAAAGCAAAAAATTTCCTTTTGCACAGTCATCTCAGGTAGGCCGACTGGTTGAATAGATTCAACCCCACCAACAACAGGTTCGTAACAACCTTCCACAAACCGAGCAACGCAACGTCTTCAGCAAGGCAAACAACTCACGAAGATTCAGATTCAACAAACGCTTCCCTCTCTCCCCCGAGAACTCAACGCAGTGGAGACCATTGCCTTCTAAGGAGGGAGGATTGATCCAGGTGGATATCGGTGGCCACGCACTTATTCCACAGGCTCGAAAAACAGTTTTCCATCTTAGCAGTTTTTCGACAGTTTTTCGAGTTCCAAACTTTCGGGGTCGTTTTGAGGTTGAATTGTTTTGGGGATTTGGGGCTGAGGTGATTGCCAAAGGCACTAACCTGGGCCAGTCGAAAGTCATTCTTCTCGGTTAGACCTTTCCAACGGTGTATCGAGTGCCCCAAACGAAGATCGTATGCAAAATTTATGCCCCCGAGAAGTTGACGTATCAACTACCCCCATCGGGGCCCACAAACCTTTTGGCTTTTCATCTTCCGGGGTTAGGGTTTTGGATTTTACTTATGTTAAAAAGGCCTTTGGAGCCACGTTGTAACATTCATCTTCTTGCGCCCGTCGGGGTGTAGACCGATTGGCAAGTGCCGTGTATATGAAAGGAAATTTGTAAAGGAGGTCTCAAGTTCGATTCTCACCCCAACCAACCTGTGCGCCATTCATGTGGGTTGTGTGGATGCACCTGGGGTTATAATGGTAGTCGCCCGGGTATCGACCCCGTGTCACGCGAGTACGAGAACCGTGAGTTGCCAATTTCCCCAGCAAAAATAAATAAATAAATCATCTTCTTGCGAATGAGAGTAGCCGTCAAATCTCTTCTCAGAGATACGCTGCCACCATTCTAGCGAGTCTTTCACTCTGTATTTTTACAGTTTCTACACATTTATTTCATTAATAGAAATAATGTATTACTGTATTTTTTTCTTTCTTGTGATATTTATGTGTATGTCATTGTAATATCTCTGCTTTCATTTTGTTTTCGAAAATAATCCAGATCAAAAACCCATGACTAATTGTTTTGTTTTTTCAAAGAGCCAAGAGTAGAGGGAAAGATAACAAAGGAAATGACATTATGGCGAATATTAGAGGCACAAATAACAAAGTAAATGGCATTATGGCGAATGTGGGATTCAAAAATATGAAGTATGTAAACTAAATGTGATGTCAATTTCCATGTTGAGAAGAATCGACAATGTTCATAACACATGAATTCAACTAGGGATTCACGAAGACAAGGTGTCTAAGCTCCTTTGGAAAGCTTTCATTAATTGACACATAAAATAGTGCATATATCAATATAGTGGTAGGATATTTATTTAGGTGTGAGTTATGTGATGGATTTAATGTTGTGGAAAGGTACACTAGGAAATAGATAAGAGGCAACTAGAATAAATATTATCTTAGTCTTTAGATGTCAAAGAGAAGTATTGTAGCATTGAAAGAATAAATATTGTTTTAGTCTTTAGATGTCAAAGAGAAGTATTGTGTGTTGAATAATGCTCACTGACCAACCAAGCATTGAAAGTGAAAACATTGATGGGTTACAAAAAATCTAACATTTCTTTTGACATTTTATGATATTTGTTGTCATGCTATTGAATTGAATCAAATACAACTTTCCAATACATATAGGCTCTAAGCCATTACAACTTACGAACATAACATGTCATTTATGGGAATTAAACTCGGGTCGGGAGGATAACAATCATTCCTCACAACCATCCAAGCTAAACCCAATTAACAAGATGAGTTTGAACCTGAAAACGAAGAAAATGAAGAAGTAAATTAATTTTCATCACTTCTGGGTATGCGAAGAGTACCCATAATGAGAAGCTATACAATGCTATACAACATGCAGTGACCATAGGATCTGGTACCCATAATAAGAAGCTATACAACCCGCAGTGACCATAGGATCTGGTTAATGAAGAACAAAGCTCAACAACAACCTAAACAATGGCCATGGAGGTTCCATCCCTGTCAACAAAAAAGGAGGCCTAAAGACAGGCCAGGCCACTACTGGAAAACACCAAAAACTGCGTAAAAACCAAGAACACACATGACTCAAATTTAAAATCAAAACTTTATAAAACCAAAGTTTTACCCTTTCACTATGGACGAACACGACTGAGTCGAGGAAAATCTTCAGATTTTAGGAGAACGAAGAGCTTTCTGGATGAAACGAAAGGCAAACCCAACAAAACGAAGTTATGGACGCAATGGAATGGTCACATTTTCTCCATATTGGACGGCTTTCAGTGAAATAGAACGATCTTCAAGGGCTAATAATGGGAGCTCCACAGCTCTAATTTCAGATCCGGGAGAAGGGATTTGAATCTCTTCAAACACACAAGATTGCTTCCAAGTCCGATCGTCCAAGTGAACAACAGATCTTTAGTATGCATTCAAAAATCCGTTGTAGCTCTTGCAAGCTACCACGATCTTGATTAAAACAAGAACTAACCTTACTAGTGCTCTGATACCGTGTTGATAGTCAACAGGTGCGAGAATCAAAGCACCCTTTGGGCCACTGGATGAGAATGCATAAATATAAATGTACAAATTGTCATTGAATTTTTGGTTTTTACTGCATGTTCCGTAGTTTCCACAACTGCCTTTCAACGACCCTCCTGTCATCTATGCCATATGCATGTAAATATGCAAAGCATATAAATAAACTACCATATAAGATATAAATACGACTTACAGCCTCCTAGGTCATCATGGGACAAGATCAT
>ML776736.1:2089866-2114589 GCA_009831015.1 Picea engelmannii
TCCCCTTTTCTTAGGATTTATTCTTGGCATTATTATCCATTTGAAGTAAAGCTTAGATAAAGAAAATCTTAACAAGGCCACTTGTGGTCCTTTGGAAAGTCAACCTAGTCATCTCGATTCTCATCAAGTGGAATAGGTAAGGTGAATAACCCTTTTGTAATTGACTTGAAATATGTTGCATAACCATTTGGTCAAAGAGCTCAAACCACATCCTTCGATTTGACAAACCATGGTAAGGAAATGATTTAAACAAGGTATGATTGACAAGTATGACTGGTAAAGCGACATTTGGGTTTAGACCTCCCTCCTCGCTGCCACATGTCAAACTGATGAGAAGCATAACCTATTCAACACTGCTCTTAACCCCTCACTCTTTCAACCACCGGAACCTTGAACCACATCACCACTGCTTGCTTGAAGACATGACATTCAACGTGTATCTGCCATACATAGAAACTGCTAATTATAGACATGTCCAAAAAGCATTCTTTCTCCGAAAAACCAAAAAGCGAAAAAAACGAGTAAAACTGATCATCTCGCATGTGAGTGAAAGCAGTTTCATTGGACTCACTTTTTTACAAGGATGTAATCATCTCTAACATGCAGGCCCTGGATCTTTCGCTACTTAAAAAAAAATGGTAAAAGTAGCAATTTTCTGGAATCTGATGAAACTAAGTGTGGAAGGGGCCCTGATCAATCCCAATTCCTGGATGCATCTGAAATGAGACAGTGTGATGGAATCTCATTGGATCTTAACCCTCCAATTGCACAAGTACTACTAGGGGTTAATAGGCTATTAAACAAGAAGTTGGACTCACAGCTGGAAAATCTCAATTGGAAGTGAAGATATATTTTAATAAAGTGCCCCAACAATCAAGGGAATCATATCTGAGTATGCTATAGAGTAGCATCAGAGAAAGAAAATATAGAGTAGCATCAGAGAAAGAAACTACCTCATTAACCTTTTCATATTCTCCAACATCAATAGAAAAGAAACCATCTATCCCTAGACCTCACCCAATTCATGAAATAGCCCCTATTCCTTTTACCATCATACTATTGCAATTGAAATTTCTTGAGTATCGTCCTCTTTTCTGCTAACCTCTTCTTTTGAAAGTGTCTCTTCCTTTGTGTTCCTCATTAGTAAACAAAATGAAAAGATCCCCACCTCTGATTTTAAAGTACTGGATAAAAAAAAAAATTGTTGATTTATCTTTTCATGTGACTTGTGAACCAAATCCATAGCTTGCTCCCCATTTTTTGTGCATTTCAATTTGTTGAGGAGAAACTACTTACCTGGTGCCGATGCCACTCTTATAGATTGGTTACATTTCACTTGAACCACAAACATAAAAAGGGAACAATAGTTATGGCATTGGTATATGCATGTGTAATCAATCAACTAAAAGATATTGTGATTATCAAATCATGCATTGTTTGTGCATGCATGCTTGCATCTTTTTGGAATCTATATGGTCAATTTAGAAAACTCCCAATGTAGGTCTTCCTTTAATGTCATGTTTCATCACTACCCCATCAAATAGTTTAGCAACTTAAAATAACTCCCCACCATATAAGATGGTTGATATCATGACTATCTTTAGTGAACTGA
The DNA here is from genome assembly GCA_009831015.1 of Picea engelmannii. NCBI lineage: Eukaryota > Viridiplantae > Streptophyta > Pinopsida > Pinales > Pinaceae > Picea > Picea engelmannii. Next base: position 2,091,479 of record ML776736.1, read on the forward strand.
AGCCCATCAACACAATAGTTAATAATGACAAGTTGAATTGTGTCCAATGACATAACTCCTCCCTGATTCCAACTAGAATTTTATGTTATCCTTCATGTTACAAATTAATGTAATAATTTAATAGAAATCATAGGCATATGCTAAAATGATCATAGTAGGTTACAATTATGACTATAACGGGTAAATACCAAATTCCATAGACCAGCTGTTCATGTAATCAACATGAATCCACTATTATAAATCTTTGTCCACAATGCAATCGAGCGGAACATATTACCCTGGCACCTTCCACGTTTATGGCACGTGACGATATAATTTGCATGGAAGAAATAAGGTTACTGCACGAATAAGATGGTACAGGGAATAAATGCTATATGATAATCATCATATAACAACTGAAAATTGAGACCGTGGAAATAGACCCATGAATAAAGAAAAAATTATGGAACGGGCCAATGAACAAGAATAGTCATACCAAACTCTCCAAAGATGTTAAGTTGTACCAAATGTAGCAAATTCAACAATTTTATGGTTTAGTCTAGGTCTCTACTCTATGTTGGCTTGGTACGATGCAAGTCAGAGGTTGACTCAACTGAATTCCTAAACTATACCATGTCATAGTAGAAATTTCAGCAAAGATGCAGGCCCATATAAAATTCCCACCAGGTAGCATAATCATACAAATATTGGAGGGAATTGTGTAGTACTAGCAAACATCAAATCAATCTCACATAAATTTCATCATTAGAAACATTACATACTGTGGCACATTGTTTTTTCGGAAGTTTGATTTCAAAAGCCTTACGTGAGGGATCATTCTAATCTCTGTAGACTCAAAATAAAATCATTTCTTTAGGACATACACATGATAAGAAAGACATGGCAACAAGTTGTTCATTTAGGATTTTTACATCTACTTTTCATATAGATCATGTGCACTAGAGGTGTTCTAACACTTTGATCTTCATAGACAACCAATGCACTTTAAGAAAACAAACTAGAAATTACATGGCAGCCATTCAAACTGTTGCTTAGATATATCAGGGAAGGTCAGCTACAATGGAGGTAGGATCAAGTTGTGGAAAGTTTAGAACAGCAATAAAGCTGCTCACTGATAGGCTTATGATGAAAATTTCAAATGCCAAATGAAATCTCAATTTCTATCTCAATGCATTTTGCACCAATCAAGATATTTGAAGAAAACTGCATGAAAGGGACAATTACAGATCTAGTTGCATGGAGGAAATTTTAGATACAAAATCAACTACCTACTAAGCCTATATGACCGAAGAAATGAAGAGTTGTTTCACTAATTGGAATCTTGTATGAACCTTTAACACGACCATCGGAGATAGTACTATGGACTGATAATCTGATGTTGCTATAGTAGCTAGGAAGACTTGCCACTTGCTCATGTCAAATATTGATTTATATTCTTTGATTATGATGTCAAATTGTTTTTATTCCTACCTTTTTTCTTGCTGGTGAACCACCCTTTTGTTTAGACAGAGAGTCTCTGAAACTTTATGTGCAATGGTTACAACAACAGCATAAGCATGGTCCCCTTTCTACTTTAACGCAGCCCTTTATTGGTTAGGCACACTCACCACGACTCGAGCCTAGGTCATCGCAGACTAGTAGACCATAGCCCCGACAGACCATTTTTTATTGCTACCTAGGCATTCCATGGAGGAGTTTGCATTCTTTCAGTACTTATTCCCTTTCTTTTGGTCATGTATGGGTGTTTCATCCTCATTAATTGAAAAGAAAAATGAAAAATAATCCCCTAGTATCAAGGTTCATTGTGTTCACTTTGCATGGTAACTCTGCCTACTTTTGTTGCAAGAAAAGGCACAGTACTAGTGTAAGGCTATAGGACAAGTATGATGCTACTATTCTGTCTTGGTTTACACAGTAACTAATTAGAAACTCATTATACTGTACATGTAACTAATTCATGATATCTAAACCCCGCATCCGAGTGTTTTGGAGCTATGGAAAATGTGGTTTAAGCTAATCTCATATTTCATTCTGTTGAGGTACTAATGCCTAAATACATTTTTGTTGTGATAGCCACAAGGTGATTGAAAATGCGACCCATGATCAGAACCTAAAGAATCAATCCGATGGTATTGYCCAGCAACAACTCTTGCAAATTCATATTGTTTCAGTACAAAAACCTTGAAATTTATCAAGRTCCAAAGTCATACTTCATCTTTCCTTTTCAAGTTTGACTTTATCTTTTGGATAAATCTATGGATAGGTAGYGCCCTTGACGAGGAGATAGGGGAAAATAACCATTCAGACCTTTCAATYCAATTCAACAAGGTCAAAATTGGAAGCGCAGAATTCTTGAGAGACGTTGAAAGGAGAAGATCCATCAAGGTTAGTGTATTGTGTATTTCATACTTAATAGGTTGCTCTTGTTTTAGCATTAACTTCTTGATACTGGGACATTCGAATAGAGGTCACTCTTTGCTACCATCTTACATTATCTTATTTATCAAAGAAAGGCAATATTTTGCTATATTTTTACATTGTTTAACCTCATATTGTCTAATGATGCTTCTGAATTTTTTTAATAGTGAAGTGGCATGCTATTACATATTTTGTTTCTTATGAACAGGTTACAGGCTCAAATATATATTTTGGACTTGGGATAGTGTTCTTTGCAGGGATTTGCTTCTCACTTTTTTCACCTGCATTCAACTTGGCTACAAATGACCAATGGCACACATTGAAACCAGGAGTGCCACACCTGGTTGTTTACACAGCTTTCTTCTACTTCTCAGTTTGCTGTTTTGTAGTTGCAATCATCCTCAACATTATATTCCTATATCGTCCAATACTAGGATTGCCTAAGTCCTCCTTAACTGCTTATTTAATGGATTGGCATGGTCGTCCATGGGCCCTGCTAGCTGGATTTTTATGTGGATTTGGAAATGGTTTTCAGTTCATGGGGGGTCAAGCAGCAGGGTATGCAGCTGCAGATTCTGTTCAGGTTAATTCTTATAACACAAATGTTATCCCACTTGCAATGTAGCAAATGCACTCTGGTTGGCTGGATCCTTTCTTATACTTTGAAGTTTGAATATTGACTCTCAATTAGTTTTGAACATGTATCATACTTTTCTCCCGGTCTAACATTCATACTTTGAAGTGCTTAAAGTAACATTTATAGTTTGGATCAAGTATCAAGCATCATACTTCGAAGTTCCTAATGTGTAACATAATTTTGTTCCATGTTTTACCAGGCATTGCCCCTTGTGAGCACGTTTTGGGGAATACTGCTTTTTGGAGAATATCGGCGTTCGTCTCGAAGAACTTATTTGTCATTGGTAGGCATGTTGTTTATGTTCATTGTAGCTGTGGGTGTTCTCATGGCCTCATCTGGAACAAGGAAAACCACTCGACTATTGGAACACATGCAGTGTTTTTTAGGGTTCCCTCTCTTCATGTGAGATTGATTTAGTTCACCTTAGGTTACTTCAGAGTTTAAGATGACCCCTTGATTGCATTGCAAAGTAAAACTCATCTATTGGTATCCATGATTTATGTTGTACAGATATTTAGTAAAGGAGGAAAGTTTTAATGCGGAAGCAATTTCTTAAATTATGATTAGGATTTGTTCATGGATCTTACTAGTTGGGAGGCTCAGTTAGGGTTAGGGTTCTAGGTCATGTTTGGATTCACGACAGTAGTTTGATTCCATTTATGGCTCCCTTATAAAGACAAGATAGTTATTAGTTTGACTTGCAAGTAGGGATGAATATTATTTATACAAAGAACTTGATAGAGAGAAATCCCAACAAAGACCAACATTTGTCCCTCCTTATATTTTCTTTCTTTCTGTTTTTCATGTTGATATCGCATTATATTCATGTAATTTTCAAATCTTGTTAAACCATTAAAAAGTACAGGCCATGATCTTGTCCCATGGTGACCTAGGAGGCTGTAAGTCGTATTTATATCTTATCTGGTAGTTTATTTATATGCTTTGCATATTTACATGCATATGGCATAGATGACAGGAGGGTCGTTGAACGGCAGTTGTGGAAACTACGGAACATGCTGTAAAAACCAAAAATTCAATGACAATTTGTACATTTATATTTATGCATTCTCATCCAGTGGCCCAAAGGGTGCTTTGATTCTCGCACCTGTTGACTATTAACACGGCATCAGAGCACTAGTAAGGTTAGGTCTTGTTTTAATCAAGATCGTGGTAGCTTGCAAGAGCTACAACGGATTTTTGAATGCATACTAAAGATCTGTTGTTCACTTGGACGATCGGACTTGGAAGCAATCTTGTGTGTTTGAAGAGATTCAAATCCCTTCTCGCGGATCTGAAATTAGAGCTGTGGAGCTCCCATTATTAGCCCTTGAAGATCGTTCTATTTCACTGAAATCCGTCCAATATGGAGAAAATGTGACCATTCCATTGCGTCCATAACTTCGTTTTGTTGGGTTTGCCTTTCGTTTCATCCAGAAAGCTCTTCGTTCTCCTAAAATCTGAAGATTTTCCTTGACTTAGTCGTGTTCGTCCATAGTGAAAGGGTAAAACTTTGGTTTTATAAAGTTTTGATTTTAAATTTGAGTCATGTGTTCTCTTGGTTTTTACGCAGTTTTTGGTGTTTTCCAGTAGTGGCCTGGCCTGTCTTTAGGCCTCCTTTTTTGTTGACAGGGATGGAATCTCCATGGCCATTGTTTAGGTCGTTGTTGAGCTTTGTTCTTCATTAACCAGATCCTATGGTCACTGCATGTTGTATAGCATTGTATAGCTTCTCATTATGGGTACTCTTCGCATACCCATACCCAGAAGTGATGAAAATTAATTTACTTCTTCATTTTCTTTCTTTTCAGGTTCAAACTCATCTTGTTAATTGGGTTTAGCTTGGATGGTTGTGAGGAATGATTGTTATCCTCCCCACCCGGGTTTAATTCCTATAAATGACATGTTATGTTCGTAAGTTGTAATGGCTTAGAGCCTATAGTTGTCTTTGATTCAATTCAATAGCACGACAACAAATATCATAAAATGTCAAAAGAAAGGTTAGATTTTTTGTAACCCATGAATGTTCTCACTTTCAATGCTTGGTTGGTCAATGAGCATTCTTCACCACACAATACTTCCCTTTGACATCTAAAGACTAAAACAATATTTATTCTTTCAATGCTACAATACTTCTCTTTGACATCTAAAGACTAAAATAATATTTATTCTAGTTGCCTCTTATCTATTTATTTCCTGGTGTACCTTTCCACAACATTAAATCCATCACATAACTCACACCTAAATAAATATCCTACCACTATATTGATATATGCACTATTTTATGTGTCAATTAATGAAAGCTTTCCAAAGGAGCTTAGACACCTTGTCTTCGTGAATCCCCAGTTGAATTCATGTGTTATGAACATAGTCGATTCTTCTCAACATGGAAATTGACATCGCATTTAGTTTACATACTTCATATTTTTGAATCCCACATTCGCCATAATGCCATTTACTTTGTTATTTGTGCCTCTAATACTCGCCATAATGTCATTTCCTTTGTTATCTTTCCCTCTACTCTTGGATCTTTGAAAAAACAAAACAATTAGTCATGGGTTTTTGATCTGGATTATTTTCGAGAACAAAATGAAAGCAGAGATATTACAATGACATACACATAAATATCGCAAGAAAGAAAAAAATACAGTAATACATTATTTCTATTAATGAAATAAATGTGTAGAGACTGTAAAAATACAGAGTGAAAGACTCGTTAGAATGGTGGCAGCTTATCTCTGAGAAGAGATGTGACGGCTACTCTCATTCGCAAGAAGATGATTTATTTATTTATTTTTGTTGGGGAAATCGACAACTCATGGTTCTCATACTCACGTGACACGGGGTCGATCCCGGGCGGCTACCATTATAACCCCAAGTGCATCCACGCAACCCACATGAATGGCGCACAAGTTGGTCGGGGTGAAAATCGAACTTGAGACGTCCTTTACAAATTTCCTTTCATATACACGGCACTTGCCAATCGGTCTACACCTCTGCGGGCGCAAGAAGACGATTGTTACAATGAAGCTCCAAAGGCCTTTTTAACATAAGTAAAATCCAAAACCCTAACCCCGGAAGATGAAAAGCCAAAAGGTTTGTGGGCCCCGATGGGGGTAGTTGATACGTCAACTTCTCAGGGGCGTAAATTTTGCATACGATCTTTGTTTGGGGCACTCGATACACTGTTGGAAAGGTCTAACCGAGAAGAATGACTTTCGACTGGCCCAGGTTAGTGCCTTTGGCAGTCACCTGGGCCCCAAATCCCCAAAACAATTCAGCCTCAAAACGACCTCGAAAGTTTGGAACCCGAAAAACTGTCGAAAAACTGCTAAGATGGAAAACTGTTTTTTGAGCCTATGGAATAGGTGTGTGGCCACCGATATCCACCTAGATCAATCCTCCCTCCTTAAGAGGAAATGGTCTCCATTGCGTTGAGTTCCCGGGGGAGAAAGGGAAGCGTTTGTTGAATCTGAATCTTGGTGAGTTGTTTGTCTTGCTGAAGACGTCGCATTGCTTGGTTTGTGGAAGGCTGTCACGAACCTGTTGTTGGCGAGGTTGAATCTATTCAACCAGTCGACCTACCTAAGATGACTGTGCAGAAGGAATTTTTTTGCTTTGCTGCAATCTTGTCAACCTGCTTCTATTGGATAGAAGGTGCTTGGTCCGAGGCTGCAGTGGTTGCAATATCCTTTTGTTCACCTTTTGAACAGATTGTGAAAAAGCTGAATTTTGTAGTATGAGATACTACCTTACGACATTGTTTAGGTGGGACAATAGTTGCAACTACCTCTGGTATTTTGTAGAGATGAGCCCCCAAAGTAACAATGACACTATGGGGTCGAGACTCATAAACAACATGGCACTTCCACATATATGGCTGGCCCAAGAGAACATCACAAACATCCAGTGGGGCAACATCAAATAATACCTCGTTCTTGAAGGGCTGGATGTCATATGACAATCAACACTGCTAGTTGACACGAAGATCTCATCCCTAGCAAAGCCACCCAATGTTGTATGGTTGTGGGTGTGGTGTTGTCGACAATCCCAACCATTTGATGACCTCTGCTGAGATGAGGTTCTTCTGGCTTCCGCTATCAACAATAAAATGCACTGGTGTCCCCTTCACCCACATCTATGAATGAAAAAGGCACTCCCCCTCTTCAGGATCTATTGGTTCTTCTAGTTGAATTGTTGCGGTCGCGACAATAGCAGTGGGATCTACGTCAATGATCTGTCTTCTATCGATATTTTCTGAATCAGGTTATGAATCAGGGTTCGGCTCCTTCTCTTTGATATCAGCCACCAATGACTGTTTTGAGCGACATTCATCGGTGTTGTGCTAGGGGCTTTTATGGAAATCACACCATTTTCTAGTGTCCGTTTTCGTCTTTCCGTGACCCTTCTTTTCCTGTGGCTTGGACTGGTTTTCAGGAGGCTGTTTGTTAGGGTCGTATTTATCATACTTTGGTTGTTGCGTATATGTAGACCCAGACTCCCGTTTGTTCTGGTGCTTAAATTTCTGCTCAATTTTAACAACATATCAATAAGCAGTATCGAGTGATCATATATTCAGAAAATCCATTTTAGTTTGGATGTATCTGTGTAGAGCCCCGCGGTATTTCAGAACCAAATGTCGCTCGGAGTCTTTGATACCCATCTTGGTGCGCAAGGTATGGAAGGTATTGGTGACCTTTGACACTACTTGGCCTCTCTCTTGCCGCAGTGTGGTCCATCTCATGTACTGGTCCTCATAGTTGCCAACAGGGTAATATTGTTACTTTACCGCATCCACAAAAAAATCCCAAGTGAGCTCGACCCCATATATTCCAGACTCCTTTGTGGAACTTTTCTCCCTATAAGTTTCCCACCAATGTTTGACATGGGGGAGAGCCTTAAGGAGCGCAAAGATGATCTTTTCTCTGTTGAAAAAATTGTGAACAGAGAAATAACCTTCTAACAGATTTAACCATTTGTTGAGGGCATCTGCATCTATCTGACCTTCAAATATAGGAATATCAAAATTAACCTGTACCTTGAAAGGCGAGGTGCCTCTAAAGTGGTCGCTTGATGAAGATGCGCCCGATGCTATCGGCATGCGTTGAAGAATGTGGGAAAAAATCTCCATCATTTCATCCCTTTATCGTGTGAGAGCTTGCTCAAGCAATAGATTGATAGAATCGTCTGCTCTGTCTTTTTTCTTTTCTTCCACCATTGAGGGTTTATTGGGTGTGCGAGAGCGATTGTCCTCCAGAGAGACAAGCTCGAGACCCAACTTGCTATACTGAGACCTCATCGAGGACATGCACTGAAAAATGATCAAGAACAGTCTGCTCTGATACCATTGATCTAGATTATTTTTTAGAACGAAATGAAAGCAGAGATATTACAATGAAATACACATAAATATTTCTAGAAACAAAGAAATACAGTAATACATGATTTCTATTAATGAAATAAATGTACAGAGACTGTAAAAATACAGAGTGAAAGACTCGCTAGAATGGTGGCAGCTTATCTCTGAGAAGAGATGTGACAACTACTCTCATTCACAAGAAGATGATTGTTACTTCATATATCATATCAGAGTTACTTCAGCCATTAGTTTGGCAAGGGGGGTTCACCAGTGAGGGTTTCTAGCAGGTTGGGCGCACCAATTGAGGAAGATAGGTTCAATTTTCCTTAGAGAGGCTAGATCTTCAGTAGATCTCATTCTAGGATTCATTTTTATCACCCCAATGCCTTTTTGCATCATTGTTTTAGGGGATTCTTCAACACATTCATCCTATCACTCAGGAGGGCATGTTTCTCTTCAGGAAGGTGCATTATGCATTGAGTTTCTTGAGTTTGGAGGGTTACATCTGAGAGCTTAATCTTGTACTTGTTTCATATGCTATATACATCCCCGATCTATAGTTTGGAATCAATCTCAGAGGCTTTGGAGGCCATCTTCAAGGAGGCCGAAATCTTGGTCACCTACAGCTAATGAGGGCACACTTTGCAGAGAAAAGATATCATCAACAACCAAAGTAAAGATTGGATTTCAAAGATCACTTGTATTCAACTTGGAGGACTATTGGGGGTTCCTTCCTTCATCATTCCATTGTATTTTGGAGGCACTATCAGCCACATGCATCATTCTACTATGTATATTACATATCTGCTCCATTTTGTATGAGGTCAGCTATTATGATAAATAAAACTCAGATTTGAGGTATTTGTGGCTATTTCTTGTGTTACTTCTTATTGCATCTTATTGTTTATCCATTATTGTTATGCTCCTATCATGTATGTGCTGCAAAATGTAGATTTTCAGACCCCAACCCAGTTTCAGTCTCGCTGATTTTTCAGCCAATGTTTAATGCCCAAACCCAGTGTTATATCAACAATTAAATACACAGCAGAAAATTAATTTCAGAACTGAAACATGAGGATTTTGAACATCGTTTATAATGCAGAAATAAAATATCAGCAGCACATAAAACTCAAAAAATTAATGACACAGAAATTTTCGATTTAACATCGACCCTGGAAAAACCCACAAGGGGAAAACCAGTGAGAGAGGGTTTTTTATTATTTATGAGCTTCTGAAAAATTTCTTTTATAGCGTATTCATCTTCAGAAATTACAAAAACTTATCTCAGACTTTCTTCTGCAAAAATCCTTCTGAACAGTCCTGGGAAAGCTACTTGATTTCTGTGCCAGAAATTCGTACAAATGTACGATTGTCCCATCAATAAATGTTGTACGGACTGTCTCGATTTCTATGCCAAATTTCTGCTAAGACTGTAAGGAATATGCAACAGGAACAACTCCTCAAAAACCGTGCCCTTTCTTCTTGAAAACTGTGTTGTACGACCCTAAAAAATCGTGCCAAAATCTGAACAGACATTACGAAATTTCACCCAAAAATTAATGACAGTAGGTGCCTTGATTTATGTGCCAATAAATGATTGTATGGCAGCCTTGGGATGCATGCCAAACTTCTCAGAAATGTTTTTTCTATCTCCCTCGATTTCTGTGCATAATAAATGGTTGTATGACCTCTAGAAATCCATACCGTACGGTCTGCATTCAATGTTGTACTCTACCTTGAAACTCGTGCTAGCTTGCTACCTTGGGATGCATGCCTAGCTCTGCAAATGCTACCTCTTCTCAAGCTTGACCTCTCTCTTGCTCTCTCTTGTTCTTCAAAAGATGAAAAAAAATAACACCCCTAGCTAGGGTGTGCCCTCCTACCCTAATCAACTTCATGAGGTAGGTGAGGGGTCTCTTAATCCAACGATTGAGATTGGATTAGATGAGTGGCTAAGATTTGGTGTCTCTTCATTCACCCTCACTAAAGTCATAAAGTCACCTTTTAATTTGCATCTCACAAATTAAATGACTAGGGCCCACATTAGGCACTTTCTCACCCCTTAGGCACTTAGGGATGAGAAACACTTGCCTAGGTACTTTATTTAATTAAAAATTTAACACTCCCTCTTACTGAGGAAAGTGTTACTCACCACTCCAAGCTTGTCCCTGAAAAATATGAACTTGCCACTGCCCAATGCCTTGGTGAGTATGTCTGCAACCTGCTCCTCTGTAGATATGTATTGTAGCTCCAAAGCTCCTCTCTGAACATAGTCATGTATGAAGTGATAACGAATCTCGATATGCTTAGACCGGTCATGAAAAACTGGATTCTCCAAGAGTTTAATGCAACTCTGATTATCACAGTAAATCACAGTAGGCCTCAACTGCACACTGAACAATCCCACCAGCATCTTGTGAAGCCAAAGGGCCTCACAACTGGCCTGACTGGCTGCCATATACTCAGCCTCTGCAGAACTCAAAGCCACTGACTTTTGTTTCCGACTGAACCAAGACACAACTGTTGATCCCAATCCAAAACAACACCTTGAAGTGCTTTTCTTGTCACTAACACATCCTGCCCAATCCGAGTCTGTATAGCCAACCAGACGAACTCCATCTCTTCTCTGATAGTTCAGACCATAATCTACCGTACCACAAAGATACCTAAGCACATGTTTTGCTACCACCCAGTGCACTCTCCTAGGCTCCACCATGAACTGACTGAGAGTGTTGACAACAAAACAAATATTTGGCCTGGTATTGACCAAATACATCAATGACCCAATCAACTAATGATACAAAGTGGAATCCACCAACTGTGACTTAGAAGCATGAAGCTTCTTCCAGTTGGTAATCATGGGAGTGGTCATGGGCCTGCTATCCCCCATCTGAAATCTGCTCAGAATGTCACACACATACTTCCCCTGTCCCAGGAAGATGTGTCTAGGCTCCTGCCAAACCTCCAATCCCAAAAAGTAATGTATCAATCCAATGTCAGTCATCTTGAACTCTGAAGCAAGGCTCTTCTTGCAGCTGCTAATGAGTCTCTCTGCCCTTGTAATGAAAAGATCATCCACATATAGCAGAAGAATGAGAGGATCCTCTCCAACCACAAGGAAGTATAGATTGGGATCTACCTCACTCTTCTCAAAACCCAACTGCTGCAAATAGGCATCTATCCTTGAATACCAAGCTCTGGGAGCTTGTTTCATCCCATACAATTCCTTCTTCAATCTACACACATGAGACTCTTTCCCATGCACCTCATATCCCAATGGTTTCTCAATATACACCTCCTCCTCAATAAGACCATTTAGAAATGCGGTCTTCACATCCATCTGGTGGATCTTCCAACCCATCTCTGCTGCAATGGAGATCACTGCCCTGATCGAAGTGTATCTAGCAATCGACGCAAAGGTCTCATCATAGTCGACTCCCTCAACCTGTGAAAACCCCTGAGCCACAAAGCGAGCTTTGTATTTCTCAATGCTGCCATCTGCAGCATGATTTAGTTTATAGAGCCACCTGGAAGTCACCACTGAATTCCCCTCAGGTCTAGGAACAACTTCCCAGACATCGTTCTTCATGATGGAATTGTACTCTTCCATCATGGCATCTCTCCATACCTGTCTACCAGTGGCCTCCTCAAAAGTGGAAGGCTCAGACTCCCGAATACTGCTCACCATCTCGATGTAGCTGCAAAACCTCTCGGGAGGTTTACTATCCTTCACTGCCTGTTTGGGATTCCCCAATGAACCCTGTGCCTCCCTCAAAGTGTCATGAAGCCACTTGGGCTTCCTCCTCTCTGAAGTAGTGTCCTATGGAGGGGACTCTCCCTGCTCAACCCCATCTCTCGAAGACAATGATCCTGAAGTAGACTCTGAAGTACCTGATCTTGAAACCTATGGGCCAGTAGCTTGTGAACCTGAAACTTGTGGCCCTGTCACCTGTGAACCTGTCGTTCCCGAAACTGGTGGCCCCAAACTCTGTGTCACTGTAGTCTGTTGCGGACTCACCTGAATCTGTGGTGAAGACTGCTCACCCTTCTTTGCCCCTCTAGACTTCCTAAAGGCTCCGTCCTCCTCAAATCTGACATCCCTCCTCAAGACAGTCTTCCTCAAGGAAGGAAAGTATATACGGAAAGTCTTTGAAGTCTCACTGTACCCAACAAAGATCCCTCTCTCTGTCGTGGACTCCAGCTTTGTCCTCTTCTCAGAAGGGACATATGAATATGTGATGCACCTAAAAATACGAAGGTGCCCCACCTTAGGCTTCTTACCAGAGAAAGCTTCCTCAGGAGTCATGCTCCCCACAGCCTTGTGGGGACTCCTGTTCTGCAGATAAACTGTAGTGTAGCATGCCTCAACCCATAGAAATAGTGGCAGCCCCTGATCATGTAGCATGGCTCCTGCAGCCCCAACAATGGCCCTGTTCTTCCTCTTTGCAACCCCATTCTGTTGCGGGTTGTAAGGAACAACCAACTCCCTCCTGATGCCCTCTCCTGCACAGAAGTCCATGAACTCCTTGGAGGTATACTAACCCCCATTGTCCGATCTCAAGACTCTGATTTTCTTCCCTGTCTGGTTCTCCACAAGAGATTTAAAATCTTGGAACCGATTGAAGACCCATCCTTTGGTCTTCATGAGGAAAATCCAGGACTTCCAAGAGAAGTCATCAATGAATACAACATAGTATAGGGAACCAATCAACAATGCCGAAGACATTGGGCCACATACATTTGAATGTATAAGATCAGGTATCCCTGCTGCTCTACTGTCACTGCTCGAAAAAGCAGTCTTGGTGTACTTTCCCAAAGCACACCCCTTGCATAACTCATGGTGCTCTGAATTGAAATCTGGAACTCCTGTCACCATCTCCCTCAGAACTCTCAAAGCCCCATGGTGAAAATGTGCCATCCTCCTGTGCCATAGCTCATATAGGTCACTGTTGTTGTTGGTAGTATGAATCAATGCTCTCACTGGCTGGAATAAAAACTTGTACAACCTCTCATGTCTAGTACCAATCATTTTGGCTGAAGTGATGCTAGACCCTCTGGGGAAAAGAAGCACCTGCCCAACACGAAACAAGACCTCATAGCCCTTCTCCTCAATATTAGAAACTGACGCTAAGTTCTTCTTCAAGCCTGGAACATATAGAACCTATGCCAAAGTCAAGGGAGGCAAAGACTCCCTCTGAAATGATACAGTCCCTCTACCAACCACCTTGACCTCCCAGTTATCTCCAAGCACTACCTCAACATTTCCCATCTCTGTAAGGTCTGTCAAGTGCTCACGAACCCTTGTCATATGGCGAGAGGCACCACTGTCAATATACCAAGTATCTATATGAGTGGTCCTCATGGATAGACACACAATCAAGGAAAATTCCTTGTCAAACTTGGTGGAAAACTCTTCCACCTCTGCTAAAGCTGTTGTTTGTTTCTTCTTCTTGTTCGGACACTGACCTGCATAGTGCCCAAACTTATGGCATGCAAAGCACTTGAATTTGCTCATGTCTTTCTTCCCTTCACCCTTGGGCTTGTATCTTCCCTTTGGACCCTTTTTGAACTTCTTCTTGCTAGTGGTAGCAAGAGCCACATTATCCCTAGCAACAATTCCCTCCAAAAAAACAACCCATTGTTTGGAAACTCCATTCAATGCTGTTCTCACAAGATCATTATCAACTATGGCTTCCCCCACAGCTCCAAGCTCATCCCTCACCTGTGTCAGTTTAGTAAGGTATGTGACCACATTTTCAGCCTTGGTCATTTTTATGCTCTTTAGTTTTTCCCTCAAAACCATTTTCCGGTTCTCATTTGTACTCTGGTACAATTTAGTCAAAGACTCCCACATCTCATAGGCATGTGTCTTCCTCGTCAAGTGAGGAATCAAATGATCCTTGATGGCATCAAGACCTCTTTGCCTTGATACTCTTCTTAGTGTAAGCTGCAAGAAGAGTAGCATCAGTAGGTACCACAACATGATAAGTAGTGGTATTTTCCACAATGTCCCACAACTCATTTTTTTGCAAAAGTAAGATCATCCTCTCCTTCCAAGCACCAAAATTTGATGCCCCATCAAGTCTTTCCTCAACTCTCAAACTTGTAGCCATTGACCCTTTTCTGTTGAAAATAATAAATTCAAAAATCTGCCCTGTGAAGTCACTGTTGTCCCAACTTTCTGACTGCTGAAATCTCTGCTTCTTTTCAACTCAGCGATGATACCATGTAGATTTTCAAACCCCAACCCAGTTTCAGTCTCGCTGATTTTTCAGCCAATATTTAATGCCCAAACCTAGTTTTATATCAGCAATTAAATACACGGTAGAAAATTAATTTCAGAACTGAAACATGAGGATTCTGAACATCGTTTATAACGCAGAAATAAAATATCAGCAGCACATAAAACTCAGAAAATTAATGACACATAAATTTTCGGTCTAACATCGACCCTGGAAAAACCCACAAGGGGAAAACCAGTGAGAGAGGGATTTTTATTATTTATGAGCTTCTGAGAAATTTCTTTACAACATATTCATCTTCAGAAATTACAAAAACTTATCTCAGACTTTCTTCTACAAAAATCCTTCTGAACAGTCCTGGGAAAGCTCCTCGATTTCTGTGTGAGAAATCTGTACAATTGTACGGTTGTCCCAACAATAAATGTTGTACGGATTGTCTAGATTTCTGTGCCAAATTTCTGCTAAGATTGTACGGAATATGCAGTAGGAACAGATCCTCGAAAACCGTGCCCTTTCTTCTTGAAAACTGTGTTGTACGGCCCTTGCAAATCGTGCCAAAATATGTATGGATAGTACAGAATTTAAACCAAAAATTAATGACAGTAGGTGCCTCGATTTTTGTGCCAATAAATGATTGTATGGTATCCTTGGGATGCGTGCCAAACTTCTCAGAAATGTTTTTGCTATCTCCCTCGATTTCTGTGCATAATAAATGGTTGTACGACCTCTAGAAATCTGTACCGTACGAACTGCATTCAATGTTGTACTCTGCCTTGAAATTTGTGCTAGCTTGTTGCCTTGGGATGCGTTCCCATCTCTGCAAATGTTGCCTCTTCTCAAGATCGACCTCTCTCTTGCTCTCCAAAATATAAAAAAAAATAACAACCCTAGCTAGGGTGCACCCTCCTACCCTAATCGACCTCATGAGGTAGGTGAGGGGTCTCTTAATCCAACAGTTGAGATTGGATTAGATGAGTGGTTGAGATTTGGTGTCTCTTCACTCACCCTCACTAAAGTCATAAAGTCACCTTTTAATTTGCATTTCACAAATTAAATGACTAGGGCCCACATTAGGCACTTTCTCACCCCTTAGGTGCCTAGGGATGAGAAACACTTGCCTAGGTACTTTATTTAATTAAAAATTTAACACAAAACTCAATACAACCTTCCTAGCGCACTTGAGAAGACAAATACACAAATTGTTTGACAAAATACCACAACTAGAAACACATAAAACTGAACATGTTCCAAGCAAATTTGTTTGGGAACTTTACAATGGTATCAAAGTGAATTTCCTTCGCCAGCCTGTGATATCAATTGATTATCTATAGAAGAAATGGAGTTTGCGGATTTTGCAAAAGAGATCATATATTGTAATGGGGAATATCAAGCCCTCAGTGAGACATTCAGGGCTCAAGTGACATTCCGATAGTTTGTATCTATTAGAATTTAAGGGAAAAATATAGACTTAGCTAGGAACACAAATAATTTTAAATTTATTTGCTACTGTAATTTTGGATCAACAACACATTCAAAATTTCTGATGTAAAATTTAATAACAAAATCATAGCATAGATATTGTTGATGATTAGAACTGTGTGCAACATCCTCCAGGACACAGGTTGAGTGAGTCGGCCTGTGAGAGAGCCCATGAGTTGGGTGTGCCCATGAGATGGGTGTGTTGTTCCTCTCTAAGACAAAGATGGAACGTTGTGTGCCCCTGTGTAGGGAAGATGCCCATGAGTTGGGTGTGTCGTTCTCTCTGAGACGAAGATGAAACGATGTGTTCCCCTCAGAAGGGAAGATGCCCATGAGATGGGTGTCTCGTTTGAGATGAAATGATGTGTACCCCTGTGAGGGGTGAAGGAGCCCATGTGATGGGTTTACTGTTCTCCTCTGTGTTGAGAGTTGAGACAATGTGATACTCCAGATGATTCTCCTGTGAGACTTAGTGAGATAGATATCTGTTGAGTAGGACATCCATGTGGCTGAGAACAAGTGGACATGATCCTAGTGGTTGAGCACTAGTGAGTGTGTGTCTAGATGATTCTCCTGTGAGACTCAGTGAGATAGATATCTCTTGACTTGGACGTCCCTGTGGCTGAGCACAGGTGGACATGCCCCTAGTGGTTGAGAATTAGTGGGTGTGTGAGATCCGTTGCTATATTGTCTAGGAGTTAGATTTACATGTAACCCTAATTGTGATGTAAAGGGTATAGGTCGGCCCAACAATAAAGTGAAATACAATTAATATAAAAGATAATTAATATGGTAATTATTAATTATATTCTGAGTTAATGAGGTCGGCCCTGTTGTGCCAGTAGACTCCACTTTTGATGTGTCCAGTCTACTATAAATAAAGGTGATTTCCCCATTGAAGAAACACAACCATGTGATTTTGAAAATTTCAGCAAGTACTTATTCTAGGGATGAAGTGTGCACTTCTCTTGGGCGCTAGCCTTCTTGGTTTTGCGAGCACCCTTTTGTGTGTTATGTCTATGGTGTGGGAGGTCTTTCTCTTGAAGAATATAGCAAAGGATTGGTTGGGTTTTCTTCCCTTGTTGAGAAGGGTTTCCCAGGATACTTCTTGTGTACTTATGCATGGTATTTCTTCTTGTGATCTTGGTTACTGCATCAAATTGTTTATGGTGTAGCTGCAATTGTATATGGTTCAAGTAAAATGCTAAAATTGGAATAAAGTTCATGCTTGAACCTAGCCTAGTGAAAAATCAACAGATCTGAGTATTACCTTAGACAGACAAAAAATAAATTTACCTGATGTGATATTGTTATCCTCTTTTTGATGTATGCTCAGAAAAAACTTTAAGGGATCATGGATCAAACCCTCAGGGTAGATCTCATCATGATCATTAGGACAAATGCCAAGAAGAAATTTTAGATAGTAGACTAGAAAAACTAACCAGTTGGATGAGAATCAAGAGGCCATGTCACTGTCAAGTGAAAGGGCTAAGAATAGAACACCATTGTTCATCCTAGTGGTTGAAAGGAGGCCTCAAACAACCTTAGTAATTTCTTCCCAAAAAACACAAAACTGCTACATGAAATATCAACAGTGCTACACTTTGGGGGCTCTCTGAAGCCCTACACATCTTCCAGGAGGAGACTGGTGGCCTCCCACCTAATCCAATTGGCTTATTTTGGATGTTTTCATGTCAACACATCTTTATGTACTTCCAGATCCGTTTTGGGGCCCTAAACAATGTTTTTTTGGTGTGCCACATTCAAATTGTAAACAAAGCTAGAGTTTGATGGAGTAATATGTAGTTCTCGAAAAAACCTTTCCAATAGGCTATCACATGCCTAAAATGAAGGTCGCATGAAAAAGTTACGACCCTAGGAAGTTGAGGTATCAACTTACCCATAGGGGGGCACATGACTTTTGGCGTTTCACCTTCTAGGGTTATATTTTTGGATGTCTATGGTTTTGGAATTCATGAGTAATATTAAAAAGGCCTTTGGAGCCTCATTGTAATCATTCTGCTTAGATGGATGCGCGTAGCAGCCACATCTCTTCTCAAAGATAATTACCACCATTCGAGCAAGTTGTTTAAATTCTGCAATTTTACAGTTTCATCATATTTCATTTATTCAATAAAAGATATTGTTCACTGGATATATGTGATTTTCTCCATATCTCTGTGTTTATTGTATTCAGTTTTTTAATCAGTTCGTTTTTCTCCTAAATCCATATAAGTGGTATCAGAGCAGTGTTCTCTTCATTTACTTTTCTTTGTGCATGTCCCCGACAAGATCTGGGTATAAGAAGTTGGGACACGAACCAATCGATCCTTTGCAATATCGTTCATGCCGAGCCCGACAACAAGCCATGGGGGACGAAAAGAAAGATGATAGAGCAAGAGATCCTTTTAAAATGTTGCTCGAGGAAGCCCTTGCATGACAAAGGAACAAAATGATGGACAAATTTGAACAGATCCTTCGGCGGCTTCCCACAGGAGAAACATCTTCATCAAGCGACCATACAACCCCCTTCAAAGTACATGAAAATTTTGATATTCCATTATTTGAAGGAATGATAGATGCAGATGTTGTAGATAAATGGTTGAATCTGCTCGAAGGGTATTTTTTGGTCCACAATTTTTTTGATAGGGAAAAGATTTCTTTTGCACTCCTCGAGGTCGTCCCCCATGTTAAGGACTGGTGGGATACTTACTCTGAGCAAAGGGCCATATAGGAATCTGCAATATTTGTGATTTACCCTACATGGAATTCCTTTCAAGATGCCATTAAATAATAGTACTACCATGTTGGAAGCTACGAGGACCAGTACATCAGAGGGACCGCCCTGCGTCAGGAAAGGGACTAAACAGTACCATATTTCACCAATATTTTTCCATACCCTGCGCACCAAATTGGGTATCAAAGACTCTGAGCGACATCTAGTGCTCAAATACCGTGGTTGTTTGCATAGATACATTGAAACAGAAATGAATTTTTTGGACATCGCCTCATTGGGTATGGCTTATAGATATGCAATCAAGATCGAGCATAAATTTAAGCAGAAGAGGTGAAAGTTTGGATCTGCAACTCCTCACAACCGAAGCAGGGAAAAGGCGGCCCCAACCCACACAACAAGGGACAGAGCAAATATGGCCACTCTCAGGAAAACCAGTCCAAGCCGCAACATAAGGAGGGTAATGAGAAGATGAAGAAGGACACAGGAAAATGGTGTGAATACCATAAAATCCATTGGCACAACATCTAAGAATGTTGCTACAAGAAGTCACTCGTGGTCGAGCTGAAGGCTTCCGAGTCAAATGTCGATTCTGAATCTGATTCAAATCTAGAAGGAGGGAAATAGATTATCAATGTTGAACCGAGTGCCATTGTCGCTACCACCAAAGTCCAATCAAGTGAACCAGAAGAACCAGAGGAAGGGGAATGCCTCTTTCACTCACAGATGTAGGTAAAAGGGGATCCGCTTCATTTCATTGTATATAGCGGCAGTCAGAAGAACCTGATCTCAACAGAGGTCGTTAAGCGGTTCTACCTATCGATGACACCACACCTGTATCCCTACACCATTGGCGGGCTTCGCCAAGGAAGAGATCTCTGTGTCAGCCAACAATGTCGTCTTCCCTACGACATCAAGACTTTCAAAGACGAGGTATTGTGTGATATTTCTCCCCTTGAAGTTTGTGATGTTATTTTAGGACATCCATATTTGTGGAAGTGTCATGTTGTGTATGAGTCTAGACCCCACAGTGTTATTATTACTTTGGGTAGACAATTGTACATGATACTAGAGGTAGCGCCGCCTACCGTTATTTCTTTAATCTTTGCTACGCAATGCAATAAGGTCATTTCACAGACCCAGAAGTTCGTCTTCTTTGTGATCCGTGCTCACAGTAGGAAGAAGGTCATCGCCACATCTGTGGCCTCTACATAGAGCCTCTCATTAAATAAAAAGCAAGTTGACAGGATGGTGGAAGAGTATAGAGACATCTTCTCATCACCCACCGGGGTACCGACGCACTGCCAAGTCAAGCATCCAATTGATCTAACCCCCGGTGCACCTCTTCCTAATGGACCAGTCTATCGTCGCTCGCTGATGGAAAATGACAAAGTCAAGCATCCGATCCAAGAGCTTCTTCAAAAGGGGCACATTAGACCCAATTCCTCCCCTTGAGAAAGCCTGATTTTACTAGTGCAGAAGAAGGACGGGACCCGACGAATCTGCATTGATTACAGAGAATTAAACAAAATCACAGTTAGGAATCGGTACCCAATTCCCAGAATTAATGACCTTCTTGACCAAATCAAGGGGGAAAAATTCTTCAACGAGATTGACCTAAAGTTTGGCTACCACTAGATTCCCATCGAACCAACTGATGTATGGAAGAAAACTTTCAAATCCAAAGAAGGTCTCTTCGAATGGCTAGTCATGCCCTTTGGCTTAAAAAATTCACTAGCCACTTTCATGAGGTTGATGGATGATGTATTGAGACCCTTCACCATCTCTTTTGTGGTGGTATATTTGGATGACATCTTCATCTTCAACAAAACTTGGGAGGAGCACATACGACATATTCAACAGGTTTTGAGCACTTTGTGGTAGCACAAGCTATATGCCAACTTGGAAAAATGCTTCTTTGGCATGAACAGGGTCCAATACTTGGTCTACATTGTTGATGAGAATGAGGTACATGTGGATCTATCTAAGATCCAAGTCATCTGTGACTGGCCAACCCCGACCACACTAACTGAGCTTCAGAGCTTCTTGGGATTGGCCAACTTCTACCGACAGTTCGTGTTGGGATTCTCCCATATTGCATGGGCCCTCATCCAAGTGACCAAGGTCGGTGGCAGGAAAAAGTCAGCGTGGGGGAAGGAACAACAACGAGCATTTGATGATTTGAACCATCGCTTGTGCTTAGCTCCAGTACTCTCCTTGCCCGATCTGCAACAACTGTTCAAGATTGAGACTGATGCATCTAACTATGTTGTAGCCGTAGTTCTCACTCAACATGGTCATTCGGTGGCATACCATAGTGAGACACTCTCAAATATTGTCTAGAAATACCCCACCTATGACAAGGAAATGTATTCCATTGTACAAGCCTATCGTCAATGGAAACATTACATTATGGGAAAGGAGACGATCATCCACACTGATCACAAGCCTCTACAATTCGTACAGACACAGGGAAAGTTGGAGAATGACTGCCATCAGAAGTGGTCCACCTACCTGCAACAGTTTCATCTCAACATCAAGTATTAAACATGGAGCACAAATTGTGTCATTGAATGCCTCAGTCGACCTCCCATGGTCATTGATCGGTTTTCGAAGATGTCCATCCTCACAACCTACAAGAAGAACATCTCAGTGGAAGATACTTCCAAGCTCTTCTTCGAATAAGTGTGGGTCCATTTTGGGATACCACAAACTATCATCTCTGACCGGGACAACATGTTCCTCAACAGATTTTGGTTGAGTCTCTGGTCACTATTGGACACCAAGCTCACTAAATCCACTGCTTCCCATCCCCAAATAGACAACCAAACAAAGGTCATCAATCAGATGATTGTGCACATCCTGCACATGTACAACTCTAAGCATCTGCGTAGATGGGATTAGAGCCTCCCCTATGTTCAACACAGTTACAACATGGCTCTCCATAGCTCCATAGATCATATCCCATTTCAGATGGGGTTGGGTTTACAACCCTTGGGTCTCATTGATTTTGCACTACCTCTTGCAACCACACAGACAAACTCTTCCCGTGTTCAATCTAAGATCGACAAAGCGACCAGATTCATTGAGCGGATTCAACACATCTATCAACAGGTCCATGAGGTATTGTCTCCAATTTTGGACATTATTATGTTACAGAGTGTTATGCTTACCAAAGTAGCCAGATGGGGGTGTGATCCAGGTGGATATCGGTGGCCACCCACCTTCTCCAACTGGCCCAAAACATGTTTCTGACAATTTTGGTAATTTACTATTTTTAGCAGTTTTTAACTTCTGGGGCCATTTTGAGGCCGTAAATGATGTTTTTTGATAAAACGGGGAGCAACATGGATCATAGATTATGTTTCTCACCCAAAAGTTGTAGTTCTCGGATAGATCTTTCCAACGAGCTATCAAGCGCCCCAAATGGAGATCGTATGCAAAAGTTACGCCCCTGGGAAGTTGACGTATCAACTACCCCCATCGGGGCCCACAAACCTTTTGGCTTTTCATCTTCTGGGGTTAGGGTTTTGGATTTTACTTATGTTAAAAAGGCCCTTAGAGCCTCATTGTAATAATCATCTTCTTGCGAATGTGAGTATCCATCGCATCTCTTCTCAGAGATAAGCTGCCACCATTCTAACGAGTCTTTCACTCTGTATTTTACAGTCTCTGTACATTTATTTCATTAATAGAAATCGTGTATTACTGTATATCTGTGACTCTTGTTATTTACGCTATATCTCTGTTATATTGTTGTCTCTCTTGCAATATATCTAAATATTTTCTGTGTTATATTTCCGCTCTCATTTCGTGCCGAAAATAATCCGAATCAGTGGTATCAGAGCAGGCTGCTCTGGATCGTTTTTTCAGTGCATGTCCCTGACGAGGTCCGAGTATAGCAAGTTGGGTCTCGAGCTTGTCTCTCTTGAAGACAATCGCTCTCGCACACCCAAGAAACCCTCAATGACGGAAGAAAATAAAAACGACGGAGCAGACGATCCTATCAGTCTGTTGCTTGAGCAAGCTCTCACGCGACAGAGGGATGAAATGATGGAGAATTTTTCCCACATCCTTCAACGCCTCCCGATAGCATCAGGCACATCTTCATCAAGCAGCCACTTTGGAGGCACCTCGCCTTTCAAGGTACAGGTTAATTTTGATATTCCCGTATTTGAAGGTCAAATAGATGCATATGCCCTAGATAAATGGTTAAATCTGCTAGAAGGTTATTTCTCTGTTCAT
>ML776736.1:2114639-2179752 GCA_009831015.1 Picea engelmannii
TCATAATTTTTCCGACAAGGAAAAGATCACCTTCGCACTCCTTAAGGCTCTCCCCCATGTCAAACATTGGTGGGAAAATTACTGGGAGCAGAGTTCCACAGAGGATTCTGGAATATATGGGGCCGAGCCCACTTGGGATTTTTGTGTGGATGCGGTAAATGAATAGTACTACCCTGTTGGCAACTATGACTAGTACATGAGACGGACCACACTGCGGCAAGAGAGGGGCCAATCAGTTTCGAAGTTCACCAATAGCTTCCATACCTTGCGCACCAAGCTGGGTATCAAAGACTTCGAACGACATTTGGGTCTAAAATGTCGTGGGGCTCTACACAGATACATCCAAACTGAAATGGATTTTTTGGACATCTCATCACTCGGTGCTGCCTATCGTTATGCTGTTAAAACCGAGCAGAAATTTAAGCACCAGAACAAATGGGAGTTCGGGTCTGCAAATCCACAACAACCAAAGTATGACAAAGACAACCCTAACAAACAGTCTCCCGAAAACCAGTCCAAGCCACAGGAAAAGAAGGGTCACGGGAAGACAAAGAAGGACACCAGAAAATGGTGCGATTTCCACAAAAGCCCCTGGCACAACACTGATGAATGTCGCTCAAAACAGTGATTGGTGGTCGAGATCAAAGACAAGGAGCCGAACCCCAATTCATAATCTGATTCTGAAAATACTGGTAAAAGACAGATCATCGACGCAGACCCCACTGCTATTGTCGCGACCACAACAATTCAAACAGAAGAACCAACAGATCCAGAAGAGGGGGAGTGCCTTTTTCATTCACGGATGTGGGTGAAGGGAACCCCGCTGCATTTTATTGTTGATAGCGGAAGCCAGAAGAACCTCATCTCAGCAGAGGTCGTCAAACAGTTGGGATTGTCGACAACACCACACCCACAACCATACAACATCGAGTGGCTTCGCCAAGGACGAGATCTTCGTGTCAGCTAGCAATGTCGATTGTCATACAACATCCAACCCTTCAAGGATGAGGTATTATGTGATGTTGCCCCACTGGATGTCTGTGATGTTCTCTTGGGCTAGCCATATATGTGGAAACTCCATGTTATCTATGAGTCTCGACCCCGTAGTGTCATTATTACTCCGGGGGGTCATCTCTACAGGATACCAGAGGTAGTTTTAACTACTGCCCCACCTAAACAGTGCCGCAATGTAGTATCTCATACTACAAAATTCATCTTCTCCACAATCTGTTCAAAGGGTGAACAGAAGGATACTGCAACCACCACAGCTTCGACCCAAGTACCTTCTATCCAACAGAAGCAGGTCGACAAGGTTGCAGCAAAGCACGAAGATTCCTTCTGCACACAGTCATCTAAAATAGCCAGACTAGTTAAAAAGTTCCAAACCTTCCAACCAAAGGTTCGTGATAGCCTTCAACAAGCTAAGCAATGCCACATCTCCAGTAAGGCAAACAGATTACCAAGATTCAGATTCAACAATCGCTTTCCCCTCTCCCCCAGGAACTCAATGCAATGGAGACCATTGCTTCCTAAGGAGGGAGAATTGATCCAGGTGGAT
The DNA here is from genome assembly GCA_009831015.1 of Picea engelmannii. Lineage (NCBI taxonomy): Eukaryota > Viridiplantae > Streptophyta > Pinopsida > Pinales > Pinaceae > Picea > Picea engelmannii. The sequence continues at coordinate 2,116,198 of ML776736.1, forward strand.
ATCGGTGGCCACCCACCTTCTCCAACTGGCCCAAAACATGTTTCTGGCAATTTACTATTTTTAGCAGTTTTTAACTTCCGGGGCCATTTTGAGGCCCTAAACGATGTTTTTTGATAAAACGGGGAGCAACATGGATCATACACACTTCTTCCAACTTAGGACCATTCTTTTGTAATAAGACTGTTGCCCAAGTGTCATTTGAGACATCGGTTTCAAGTACAAGCTGAAAAGCCATATATGGAAGATGTAGCCTAGGTAAATTCTGGATCTTTTGCTTTATGATTTGAACAGCTTGTGTCATCTTGTAATTCCATGGTAGAACTTTGCTTAGTCTTTTCTGAAGTATTCTAACATCCTTAGCTTGATTCTCATAAAACTGTCAGATGTAGTTCAAGCAACCAAGGAACCTCTGTAGCTGTTTTTGATCTAAGATTTCATCAGGGAATTCAATAAGTTTTTTTAAGACATGATCTTGTAATTCCACTTCACCTTTAAACAAGATCAAGCCGAGATATTCGATTTTCGTTTGTGCCCAACAAAGCTTTGAACGACTGAGCACCAAACCATGTTTAAAAAGGAGGTCATAAACAACTTTGAGATGTTATACATGAGATCTACAATCTACAGAACAAACAAGTAAATCATCAATATATACAATGACAAAATTGAGATGTTTGAAGATGTCATCCATTCTCTTCTGAAATTCTGATGGAGCATTCTTCAAACGAAAAGACATCACTTTCCACTGGTACTGGCCATTTGGGACAACAAAAGTTGTCTTGTATCTGTCTTTGGGAATTATACCAATCTGCAAGAAACCACTTTTTAAATCAAATTTGTTGAACACATTACACTTCCCAATTTTAGAAAACAACAATTCTTTTGATGGTAAGGGAAACCTGATTGGAAGCAGAGCATCATTCAAGGCTCTGTAATTGATTACCATTCTAGGTTTTCCTCGCTTTTGCTCACTGTGCTTATTGACATAAAAAGAAGGACAAGCCCAAGGGCTTCTACTGATTTCTATCAATTTTCTTTCTAGGAGCTCTATAATTTCTTTCTGGCAATACTCACATTCTGTTGGAGACATGTGGTTTGCAGAAGCTTTTTGCGGCTTTGGGGTGTAATTTTCTTTATAGGGCAAGCTGGCAAAATACTTTTCTCTAGTCCAAAAAGTATTGGGATACTCTGATGTACAATTCTTTTCTATTTTATCCTTGATATCCTTTATCATTTCACTACCATGCTTTTCAGTATGACCAATGATTTTCTGAATATGGATTAGACTGCTAGAATATTTTTCAACTTGCTGGAAAGTTTGCTTAACTGCTATTCTTGTTTCATAACAAGATTTGCTGGGTACCTTAATTGCTTTACCCAAAACTGTAAGTTGTTCAAAGTCACTACCTATAACAAAAGGCAAACATTTATTTACAAAATCTTGTCCTAGTAATATATCTGCACCAGTATCAAAGCAATAGAGTGTAACTGCTACTTTGGCTTCTTGAATCAATATAGTAAAGTCTGGGGCAATGTACTTGATCTTGATTTCAGACTTATTGACAGCTCTAAAAGAGATATCAATTGGTTGCCAATAGTAAGTTGGTATAGCTCCATGCTTTGCACAGGAATTCATGGCACCTGTATCAAGCTGTGCATATAATGTATACTGCAGATATCCTTGGACCTTAAGACTTACAGTAATGACCAATCTATCGTCTAGACCATTCATTTTCTTAGACTCATATGGTTCATTTTTTGTTTCTTCGTTGAACATTTCTTTCTCTAATTGTTCATCCCTTTTCATTTTTAGAAAGTTCAATTCTTCTTTTTGAAGTTTCAAGCTCTTCCATAAATTAGCAACTAATGCTTCCTTTTCTCTGATAGATTCTTCAAGATGAAATATGGTATTGTCCAAAGAATCTTCATCTAATGAATTTTCTTTCTGCATCATTTATTTAATTGGTTCTGAGAATTTAACAATACCTTTTGCTCAGCTATCTTTATGCTAAGATGGCATGAAATCAACATCTGTGGGTGTATAGTTGTGGATATTCACCACACTTGGCTACTGGATTTTTTCAATTTGAGCAGAGAGCTGTGAAAGTTGAGAAGCATAGTGACGAGAGAGCTGGAATTGGCCAGGAGTGAGAGTGGTCAATTTCTCTTGTAGGACAGACCTTTGTTTAAGAAGAGAAGGAAGGTCTGTATAAGGAGGCATCATCTTAATGTCTAGAAAGTTCATTGTTTCGACTATCTGTGATGAATCTGAATCATAATCAGAATCTTGATCAGTTGGGTTGGCTTCAGGGAGATAGGACTCACTATCCTCAGTTAGTGAAAGGTATTCACCATCTGAACGGCTTTCAACCGAATCCCATTCTGAAGGATCATAACCAGATTGGAATAGATCCATGATCTTTGATTGAAACTTAGTTTTAGTCCGTAGAGGACACTGAGAAGCCCAGTGGCCAGGCTTTTTGCAGATAAAGAAGGATGATTGCTTTGATTGATGATTCTGTGGCCTGCGTTTGAAATAGGCTTTCTTCTTAGAATGACTGTTTCTAGTAAACCTCTTAGGGTATTTCTTAGAAAATCCTCATGATTTTGGTTTACATCTAAAACAACCACAATCCTTTTTACAGGAATCTTTTTTAACATTCTTTTTGTTACAACCGAAATGATAAGTTTCTGTGAATATATCACAGACAGATGAGTCAAACCCTAACTGTTTCTTCACAGATTTATTTGTTTTTCTATGAAGGCATTCTTTTTGGAGGGCCATGACTATATGCTCATGCAAACCTGCTAGAGATAGTTGTGTTATATCAATATTTAATTCTTCAAGATGATCTCTAACAAGGTCAGGTACTTTTCCAGGCATTGTAGACAAATATTTTCTGAGGTATGCTACATTGTCTGGATCTGGAGATTTATATAATAAATCTTGCATTGTACATAAGAATTCAGGGAGTTGGGAAATATGACATAGTTGTTGATTCATGAATAGATCTGCATAATGATTTGAATCTATTCTTGCGCTACCGTAGAATTCATGTACAACTGCTTTTATAAGCTCTTCTATAGGATTATCATGGTTCATTATCTTGATCTTATCTTCTTCTCGAACTCTGTCCCACCAGAGTCCTAAGTTTCCTGTAAATCCCCAAGTTAACCTCAAGGCTAACTCATTCTAGGCTATCCTATTTTGAAATATCATTTTCTGGGTTCTTTCCCATGCCTGCCATTTCTGAAAGATTAACATCATTTCATTCTTAGATCTGCAATTGATATTTGTTATGGGTGCAGATTTTATGTTTTCTCTGGAGAATGAGGCATGTTCAGCAGAATTAGCCGGATCAAAAGGGACTTTCTTCGAATAACCATATTTGGCATTGCACCATTTCTCCCAAGCAGATTAGAAGGCATTTCCTCCTGCTTCATCATTTGAGGAACAAGGTGCATTTTCATTGGAACTCTCTGCTTCATCTATTCCTTTTATGAATGAGACTAGGGATATAGTGGCTTGTTGTGCTTTTCTTATGTCTTCTTCCAAAGTAGAAGACTGTTTTTTAACTAACTCTATTTTCTCAGTATCTATTTCTAAGACTTCAACAATTCTTGCCAAAACTGGGTTTGGAACCTCATTAGCTAACTGTTTAAGAGTTAGATGTTTTTGTTCATCTTTAGAACTCGACTTATCAAACCAACTAAAAGAAGCATGTCTTTCAATATCATCAAATTTAATAGGAGAAGGAGTTTCTTTTTCTTGTTCAAAAGAATCTTTCAGACTCTGAACAACAGTCTGAATTGTATCTAATTTTTCAAGAATCTGTACAAGTTGGGACTTCAGATGTTCTTGATTATTTTCCAAAGAATCTATCTCTAAATGAAAACCATTCATATGGATCTTTGTCTGTAGTACATCTTGCGCTATGTCATCAATACTCTGGGCAAGACAGACTGATTGGTAGTTTGCATAATTTTGCAATCTCACTATATCCTGAGATTTTTTTGCTTCTGTTTTCCTATACTGAATGAAATCTAAATCAGCTACAAGATTGTTCTTGAACGTAGGTGTATGATTTCCTGGTCCAAGATTCCTTTGAGGAAGTGTAGCATTCTTATCCCTGTCACTTCTAGGTAAAGGGGTATTCATCATTTTGATCTGAGGGATTGCTAGATCAAGACATTCAGGACAGTTGGCATGTTGGCCAGTGTGTTCTGTTTTGGATTGAAATGTCCAGAAATTCTTTGGAGCAGAAGGAATATGAGATATTCTTGGATTTTCAGAAAGTTTGGGGGATTGTTTTTGTGCTGGAATTTGCTTTTGGAAAAAATAACAATTCTCATAACCTTTCTGATGTAACAACAAATGGTCATCTAAAGCAGATTTATTTAGAACTGGTTTATATACAGGGGCTTTAGAGAAAGAGGAAGAAGATGATGATCTGGTAGAGAAGGAAGACTGTCTTGGATTTGAATCGGAGCTGCTGGCTGATAGAGAAGACAATTCTAAATCTTGACTTTTAGTACTCTGTGATCTCCCTATCCTTAATACATTTCTTCCAGATGAATTCTGTTCAATTTTTAATTCTTGGGCCATGGGAGGCGATATTCTGGTGGAAATGGGTTCGTATTCTGCAGACCATTCTTCAACAGCAGAAAGTTTTGAAAAACCTAATGTAAGAGGAGAAACATTGCCTGGTCCAACCACCACGCTTTCGGAGGTAGCATGTTGAAGTAACTTTGGATTTAGCGTTGGCATTGTTGTAGAAACAAAACGAAGACAGGTAGTTGTATGGAGTTGGGCAATATTAGAAGCTTCAGCCATATTGAAACTAGAAAACTGTACATAGGCTTGAAGTAAAGTAGAGATATAAGGTTCGGTCAGAGAAACTTGAAATCTTGGTAAGGCTGACGACCAGACTGGGCCATTGTGCAAAGGAGCTTGGAATCCATATATTAGTGCATCAGAGAAAGTATTATGCCACGAGTCGATTATGCAGTTTAGTACAGATGTATCTAAACCAAGTATGACTAACGGATTAATTCCAAACTGTATGAGTCCAAGATGGACATATTGATACCCATGTTCTAAACCCCAATCTATATCATCTTGTTGGATGAGTGGGATTTGATAAACGGTTTGACCGAGAGAGAGAGGCAATTATGAGAGCAATATCTAATAAGAGTGGATGCACGAAACTTAAACATTGGTCAGTCATAAATTTTTGAGGGTTCAATCTGAGGCATCCTCCAGTTTATATCTGGCTCATATTCTTAAGCAACTAATCTAGTATTATAGAGAGACTTAGATGGAGAAGACTGACTTAGAAAATGTTTATACCACTTAGAAGGCTTATATTTAACTTCAGCTGATAGATCAAAAGAAGACTTGTTGTTTTGTGAAGCCATTTTCAACTACTGCAACTTCTGACAGTATACTTAATATATTGCAGGTAAGTAAATATATTGAGAGGTAAGATCTGACTTACTATGGGAAAAGGACTTTGCAGCACTCCACGCCTTTCTTCGGCTTTAACGACTGACTTACGTGTCCTACAACAACTGCTGGAGACCACAATCAAGTAGATCACTTCACTCAATATAGAGCATTTACACTTCTCGCAATCATATACTCCAGACACAAGGCTCGTATCAAAGTAGAATCACTTCAGAACAAACTTCTTTGTATTAACCCACTGGAATCACTGATTACAAAATATGCATGACAGCATGCACTGGCTCTGATACCAATTTACAGAGTAGCTTACATGACAAAGACTATTTTATAAGAACAATACACTTGAGATCAGTGTTTTTCATTCACAAGTTCCTGAAGGCGAGTTAAGAGGATACACACTGCTCGGACACACTATAAAACTCTAAGACTCAGAGAGAATCTCTCTCTCAATCACTTGATTTCCGAATGCCTAAATGAGAGGAGAAGAGGCTTATTTATACTAATTTTAACAGGTTGCCGGTACACACAAACTGACAACTGCCTGTAAAACAAGATTCCTTTCAAGTGGATGGGGCAGCTGTGGACTACAGCTGTTATCTCGTCCCTTTGAGGCTCGGCCATATGGTGACCCATACCGATTTGATACCATGCACTGGATTTGATACCAATTTACAGAGCCAGAGCCAGTGCATGTTGTAGAACTCCACTGTGTATTCATGTGATTCAAGTATTCGTATTATTAGATTTGCAAATATTTACTTTTGATCTGTCATTCCGTAAAAGTCGGTATGGGTCCCCATATAGCCGAGCCTCAAAGGGATGAGATAACAGCTGTAGTCCACAGCTGCCCCATCCACTTGAAATGAATCTTGTTTTACAGGCAGTTGCCAGTTTGTGTCTACCGGAAACCTGTTAAAATTAATATAAATAAGCCTCTTCTCCTCTCATTTAGGCATTCGGAAATCAAGTGATTGAGAGAGAGCTTCTGTCTCAGTCTTAGAGTTTTATAGTGTGTCCGAGCAGTGTGTATCCTCTTCACTCGCCTTCAGGAACTTGTGAATGAAAAACATTGATCTCAAGTGTATTGTTCTTATAAAATAGTCTCTATCATGTAAGCTACTTTGTAGATCTTTCCAACGAGCTATCAAGCGCCCCAAATGGAGATCGTATGCAAAAGTTACGCCCCTAGGAAGTTGACGTATCAACTACCCCCATCGGGGCCCACAAAACTTTTGGCTTTTCATCTTTCGGGGTTAGGGTTTTGGATTTTACTTATGTTAAAAAGGCCCTTAGAGCCTCATTGTAATAATCATCTTCTTGCGAATGCGAGTAGCCGTCGCATCTCTTCTCAGAGATAAGCTGCCACCATTCTAGCGAGTCTTTCACTCTGTATTTTACAGTCTTTGTACATTTATTTCATTAATAGAAATTGTGTATTACTGTATATCTGTGAATCTTGTTATTTCCGCTATATCTCTGTTATATTGTTGTCTCTCTTGCAATATCTCTAAATATTTTCTGTGTTATATCTCCGCTCTCATTTCGTGTCGAAAATAATCCGGATCATGGTGACAACGAGTTCAAGAGATATTGAGGGGTTTTATTAGGCTCGACTTGCATTGTTATTCATATTTTATCATTAGGATCCATTCCGCACATCTTGGCTTTAGTTTCGTTGCATTCCAACGATTTCCGTAATTTTGAGTAATTATGGGTCATAATTTAATTAATTTCACTAAGAAGGTCATTTTGGGCATAATACTTGGAGAAACCTCTTAGTGTAATAGCTCATCGGAATCGGGAGGGAGAGCATTACAGGACTAGATGATGAGAAGTGACTTTCAGTGGTCGGAGAAGCCACAGGGACAAATAAATCACTTTTTAGAGGTAAAAGGGCCAATTAATTAATAAAGTGATTTAATTAAAGAATAGTAAAAATAAAGTAAAAGTCACTTGGAGGGAAAAGGTGAACATGGGGGATAAAAGAGAGATAGGGGCCTCTATTCTCTCATTATGTTGTTTATCATTTTGATGTTTGGCTTCTTGCTAGAGAGCTAATGATACTTGGGGGTTTTGATTGAATACATCCTAGAGATCAGCACGGTGGTGAAAGATTCCACCTTTCCTGATCCAAGATTGGCCAAGGAGGTGAAATATTCCTCCCTCACCATTCTATATCAGATCAAATTTACTTCAGCCATTAGTTTGGCAAGGTGGGCGCACCAGTGAGAGTTTCCAGCAGGTTAGGTGCACTAGTTGAGGAAGACATGTTCGATTTGCCTCGGAGAGAATAGGTCTTCAATAGATATTGTTCTAGGATTCATTGTCATCACCCCAATGCATTTTTGCATCATTATTTGAGGGGATTCTTCATCCGATTCATCCTATCACTCAGGAGGGCGTGTTTCTCTTCAAGAGGGTGCATTGTGCATTGAGTTTCTTGAGTTTGGAGGGTTAGATATGAGACATTAACCTTGTACTTGTTCCATATGCTATATCCATCCTCGATCTACAGTTTGACATCAATCTCAGAGGTTTTGGAGGCCATCTTCAAGGAGGCTGAAATCTTGGTCACCTATAGCCAGTAAGGGCACACTTTGCAGAGAAAAGATATCATCAATAACCAAAGTAAAGATTGGATTTCAAATATCACTTGTATTCAACTTGGAGGACTATTGGGGGTTCCTTCCTTCATCATTCCATTGTATTTTGGAGGCACTATCAGCCACATGCAACATTCTTCTATGTATATTCTAGATCTACTCCATTTTGTATTAGGTTAGCTATTATGATAAATAAAACTCAGATATGAGGTATTTGTGGCTATTTCTTGTGTTACTTCTTATTACATCTTATTGTGTATCCATTATTGTTATGCTCCTATCATTTATGTGTTGCAAAACTCAATACAACCTTCCTAGCACACTTGAGAAGACAAATACACAAATTATTTGGCAAAATACCACAACCAGAAACACATAAAACTCAACATGTTCCAAGCAAATCTGTTTGGGAACTTTACAATGGTATCAGATCAAATTTCTTTCGCCAGCCTGTGATATACATGGATGATCTAGAGAAGAGATTGAGTTTTTGTATTTTGTAGAGGAGATCATATATTGTAATGGGGAATATCAAGCCCTTAGTGAGACATTCAGGGCTCAAGTTACATTCCAATAGTTTGTATCTGTTAGGATTTAAGGGAAAAATATAGACAAGATAGGAACATAAATAATTTTAAATTTATTTGCTACTGTAATTCTGGATCAACAACACATTCAAAATTTCTGATGTAAAATCTAATAACAGAAATCATAACATAGATCTAAGTATTACCTTAGTCAAACAAAAAACAAATTTACCTAATGTGTTGTTGTTATCCTCTTTGATGTATGCTCATAAAAAGATTTAAGGGATCATGGATCAAACCCTCAGTGTGGATCTCATCATGATCATTAGGACAAATGCCAAGAAGAAATTTTAGATAGTAGACTAGAAAAACTGACCAGCTAGCTGAGAATCAAGAGGCCATGACATTGTCAAGTGAAAGGGCTAAGAATAGAACACCACTGCTCATCCTAGTGGCTGAAAGGAGGCCTCAAACAACCTTAGTAATTTCTGCCCAGAAAACACAAAACTACTATAGGAAATATCAACAGTACTAAATCCATTTCATAGGTGATCCAGGTGGATATTGGTGGCCACCCACCTATTCCAACTGACTCCTCTTGACAATGTTTAGTTCAACATGTTCTTCTGTACTTCTTAGTAATTGTGGGTTCTACACTTTCGGGTTTGTCTGAATCCCTACACATATTCCAGGAGGAGACTGGTGGCCTCCCACCTAATCCAACTGGCTTATTTTGGATGTTTTCATGTCTACACATCTTTATGTACTTCCAGGTCCGTTTTGGGTCCATAAACAGTTATTTTTTGGCTTGTCATAGTCAAATTGTAGACGAATTTAGAGTTTGACGATGTAATGTGTATTTCTCAAAAATACCTTTCCAATGGGCTATCACGCGCCTAAAACGAAGGTCGTATGCAAAAGTTACAAGCTCGGGAAGTTGAGGTACCAACTTACCCATAAGGGCCCACATGACTTTTGGCCTTTCACCTCCTAGGGTAAGGTTTTTGGATGTCTAGAGTTTTGACATTCATGAGTAATAGTAAAAAGGCCTTTGGAGCCTCATTGTAATCATTATGCTCAGACAAATGCACGTAGCAGCCACATCTCTTCTCAGAGATAGCTATTACCATTCGAGTAAGTTGTTTCAATTCTGTAGTTGTACATTTTCATCCTATTTCATTTATTCAATAGAAGATATTGTTCATTGGATATCTGTGTTGTTTTCCATATTTATGTGTTTATTGTATTCAATGTGTTATTCAGTTCATTCTACTCCTAAATCTAGATCAATGGTACCAGAGCGGTCTACTCTTCATTTATTTTTCTTCGTGCATGTCCTCGACAAGATCTGGGTACAAGAAGTTGGGACTCAAACCAATCGATCCTTTACAAGATCGGTCGCACTAATCCCGACAACAACCCATGGGGGATGAAACAAAAGATGATGGAGCAGGAGATCCTTTCAAAAATTTTCTCAAGGAATCCCTTGCGCGGCAAAGCAACAAAATGATGGAAAACTTTGCACAGATCCTTCAACAGTTACCCACAGGAGAAGCATCTTCATCAAGCAACCATACAACCCCCTTCAAGGTACACGTAAATTTTGATATTCCATTATTTGAAGGACTGATAGATGCAGATGTTGTAGATAAATGGTTGAATCTGCTCGAAGGTTATTTTTTCGATCCACAATTTTTTTGATAGAAAAAATATTACTTTTGAACTCCTCAAGGTCATCCCCCATGTTAAGGACTGGTGGGATACTTACTCTGAGAAAAGGGCCATAGAGGAATCTACAATATTTGCGGTTTCCCCTACATGGGTTTGTTTCTCTGATGCCATTAAAGAACAATACTACCCTGTTGGAAGCTACGAGGACTAGTACACTAGATGGACCACCCTATGTCAGGAAAGGGACCAAACAGTACCAGATTTCACCAATATTTTCCATACCCTGTACACCAAATTGGGTATAAAAGACTCTGAGCGACATCCAGTGCTAAAATATCGCGGTTGTTTGCATAGATAAATTCAAACAAAATGTATTTTCTGGACATCACCTCATTGGGTATGGTTTATAGATATGTTGTCAAGATCGAGCAAAAATTTAAGCAGAAGAGGCGAGAGTTTGGATCTGCAAACTCCTCACAGCCAAAGCAGGGGAAAGGTGGCCCCAACCCACACAAAAAGGGACAGAGAAAAGATGGCCACTCTTATGACAACCAGTCCAAGACGCAACATAAGAAAGGAAATGAGAAGACGAAGAAGGACACGTGAAAATGGTGTGAATACCATAAAATCCCTTGGCACAACACCGAAGAATATCTATCCAAGCAGTCACTCATGGTCGAGCTTAAGGATTCTGAGTCATAGGTCAATTTAGACTATGAATTAAATCTAGGAGGGAAGCGGATTATCGATGTTGAACCCAGTTCCACTTTTTCTACCACCAAATTCCATCCAAGCGAACTAGAAGAACCAAATGAAGGGGAACACCTCTTTCACTCACATATGTGGGTAAAGGGGGATACACTTAATTTCAATGTCGATGGCGGCAGTCAGAAGAACTTGATCTCAACAGAGGTCATCAAGCAGTTGGACCTGCCGATGACATTGCACCCGCAACCCTACACCATTGGTTGGATTTGCCAAGGAAGATATATTTGTGTTAGCCAATAGTGTCGTCTGCTCTATGACATCAAGCCTTTCAAAGACGAGGTATTGTGTGATAATTTCTCCCCTTGAAGTTCATGATGTTATTTTAGGACATTCATATTTGTGGAAGCGTCATGTTGTGTATGAGTCTAGACCCCATAGTGTTATTATTACTTTGGGTAGACAATTGTATAGGATACCAGAGGTATAGCCTCCTACCGCTATTTCTTTAATCTCTGTTAAGCAATGCAACAAGGTCATTTCACAGACCGAGAACTTCATCTTCTTTGCGATCCATGCTCACAGTAAGTAGAATGTTGTTGCCAAATTTGCAGCTTCTTCAAAAGGGGCACATTAGACCCAATGCCTCCCCTTGCGTAATCCCGATTGTACTGGTGCAGAAGAAGGACAAGACCTGGTGACTCTGCATTGATTACAAAACATTAAACAAAATCACAGTCAAGAACCGGTACCCAATTCCCATAATTGATGGTCTTCTTGACCAACTCAAGGGGGCAAAGTTCTTCAACAAGATTGACCTAAAGTCTGGCTACCACTAGGTTCCCATCGAACCAAATGATGTATGGAAGACAACTTTCAAATCCAAAGAAGGTCTCTTCAAATGGTTGGTCATTCCCTTTGGCTTAACAAATACACCAACCACTTTCATGAGGTTGATGGATGATGTATTGAGACCCTTCACCAAATCTTTTGTGGTGGTATATTTGGATGACATCCTCATCTTCAATAGAAATTGGGAGGAGCACATACGACATATTCAACAGGTTTTGATCACTCTGCGACAACACAAACTATATGCCAACTTGGAAAAATGTTCCTTTGGAATGAACAAGGTCCAATACTTGGGCTACATTGTTGATGAGCATGGGGTACATGTTGATCCAACTAAGATCCAAGTCATTCGGGACTGGTCAGCCCCGACCACACTAACCGAGATTCAGAGCTTCTTGGTACTGGCCAACTTCTACCGACAGTTCGTGTTGGGATTCTCCCATATTGCATGGGCCCTCAACCAAGTGACCAAGGGCGGTGGCAGGGAAAAGTTTGCGTGGGGGAAGGAACACAACGAGCATTTGATGATCTGAAGCATCCCTTGTGCTCAACTCTAGTACTCTCCTTGCCCGATCTGCAACAACCGTTCGAGATTGATACTAATGCATATGACTATGTTGTAGTCCTAGCTCTCACTCAACACGGTCATCTGGTGGCATACCATAGTGAGACACTGTCAGATACTATCCAGAAATACCCCACCTATGATAAGGAAATATATTCCATTATAGAAACTTGTCGTCAATGGAAACATTACATTTTGGGAAAGGAGACAATCATCCACACTGATCACAAGCCTCTGCAGTTCATATAGATACAAGGGAAGTTGCAGAACGATCACCATCAGAAGTGGTCCACCTACATGCAGTAGTTCCATCTCAACTTAAAGTATAAGACAAGGAGCACAAATCGTGTCATTGACTGCCTCAGTCGACCTCCCGTGGCTACAATCACCATTGTGCTTCATTCCTGTGGACATGAGGCATCTGAGTGGCTCCAAGTTTATCAACAAGATCAAGACTTCACCACCACCTATCAACTCTTGGGTACAAATGTGAATGTCACCAATTTTTGCATTCAGGATGAATTGTTATGCCATATGGGCCATCTATGTGTTCCTGCAAGCGAGCATGCAAAGCTAATTTGTGAATCCCACTAGAGTCGGATGGTAGGACATTTTGGCGTGGAGAAAACTGTGGTCTTTCTACAAATTTTTTTTTATTGGCCAAAACTTTGATAGGACGTTAGAAATCATATCAGATATTGCACTTCTTGTGCCATTTCCAATCCAACCATCAATAAGCAAGGCTTATACACTCTTTTTCCTACTCCTGAGAAGCCTTGGGAATCCATCTCTATGGAATACATGTCTGGCCTTGCTTCCACCAAGCAAGGTAATGATTGTGTATTTTTGGTTGTTGATCAGTTTTCGAAGATGTCCATCCTCATGTCCATCCTCACTTCTGCATTTTTACAGTTTCAACCTATTTCGTTTATTCAATAGAAGTTATTGTTCATTGGATATTTGTGTTTTTCTCCATATCTTTGTGTTTATTGAATTCAGTCTGTTAATCAATTCATTCCGCTCCTAAATATGGATCAATAGGGTATTAGGCTATCAACATACTATTCAACAACACAAGCATTCCAACAGAGGATGAACACCTTCACTAACCAATCATATAACCAGATCAAAGATCAACACACCGATGTTTTCACATGGTAAAACCCCTGTGGGGAAACATCCACAGCCCCAGCCAACACGACCACTTGGATCAGTTTATTAATGGAAAAAGATTACAGAGAGATTTTACAAGAGAGTTTCTCACAATCGATCATCAGAAAATGACCCTCCATGCTCTTTAAATAGAGATCATGGACCAATTGGGTGTTAAGCCATGGATCAATGGCCGTTAAGATCGAGGAGAGTATGAACCGTCAGATCACTCTATGTCGGGAACATATCATGACCGTCAGATTTCCTAACTACAAATGCATCCTAATGCATACTAAAGAAACACACTAAGAAATACACTTTTACCTAACAACACATTAGACCAAGTAGATCTTAACTAACTCCTAAGTGTCTAAATATCCTAACATCCCCCGTTAAGAACAACTTGGGATAGGATTGAAGGATTTACAATGGTGACACAATAGGACAAGGAAGGAGGAATTAAAGCCTATCCCCCCTTAATGACAACTTTCTGAACTCCTAACATAGATCGAAGTTTGGAAAACTTCGCTTCTGTAAGAGACTTTGTGAAAATGTCTGCAGCTTGATCTTCTGTAGGGAAAAAGTTCACTTCAATAGCTTGATCATGAATGATCTTTTTGATGAAGTGCATGTGGATCTCGATGTGTTTTCTATGCTGATGTTGAACTGGGTATTTGGCGATCTTGATGGCACTCTGATTGTCGTACCAAAGGCTAGTCAGATGTTGTTGCTGGAATTCAAACTCTGAAAGGATCTGTCGAAGCCACAAGGCTTCCTGACTTGCATTTACCGTTTCTTAGTACTCTGCTTCTACTGAAGAAAGTGCAATAGCATGTTGTTTCTTACAGGCCCAACTGACAGGTCTTGAACCAAGGCTGAAAACATAACTTGCAGTAGACTTCCGATCATCAGGGTCGCCAGCCCAATCTGAATCAGTGAAACCAACCAATAAAGGAGTCCCCCCTGAACTGTAATGTATCCTGAACTGAAATGTACCAAAAACATAGCGAAGTATCATTTTAGCTTCTTTCCAATGGCTTTCATAGGGTGTTTGCATATACCGAGAAACAAGACCAACAACAAAGGAAAGATCAGGATGGGTATGAGTCAAGTATAAGAGGCTACCAACTAACTGACAGTACAGGGTGGCATCAACTTTAGGAGAAGTACAGGTGGCAGTAATCTTGACTCCAGACTGGAAGGGAGAAGGGGTTGGTTTAAAATCGTCCATGTGAAAGCGACGAAGAAGGTCACAAGCATACTTAGACCCGGAAAGAAAAATTCCTTCATTGGTTTGCAAAACTTGGAGGATAAGGAAAGAGTGCAAAAATCCTAACTCTATCATTTCAAATTTCTTCTTAAGGCTGGTTTTCACATGGTTTAAAATTTTTGAGTCACTACCAGTAAGGATAAGGTCATCAACATAAAGGACAAGGATTATGAGATGGCTTCCTACTTTTTTGGTATAAAAATTAAGATCATAATGCCATCTAAAGAATCTAGTGGCAATAAGAAAGGTGTCCATTTTGGCATACCAAGCTCGGGGAGCTTGCTTGAGACCATAAAGAGATTTCTTAAGGTGACAAACAAGGCTAGAGTCATTCTGGACATAGCCAGGAGGTTGTTCCATGTATATTTCTTCTTGCAAATCTCCATGCAAGAAGGCAGATTTAACATCTATCTGATGGACCTCCCATTTATGTGAGGCAGGAAGGGAAAGAACAAGGTGGATGGAATTCATTTTCTCTATAGGGGCAAAGGTTTTATGATAGTCAATTCCTTCAACTTGGGAAAATCATTTGGCAACTAAACAAGCCTTGTGTCTTTCAACACTTCCATATGATGCATACTTAGTTTTGTAGACCCATTTACATCTGACAAGTTTTCTTCCTTTTGGAAGAGGTACAAGATCCCAAATATCGTTTTCCATTAAAGAACGATACTCTTCATTCATTGTTGTATCCCAATCTGGATGACCGGAAGCTTCTGCAAATGTCTTTGGATCATGAGTTTCTGAAACTTGAGCCAAAAGAGAAGAGGCTTGCTGGAATTGTGAACATATCCGACGTTGATCTGAAGGATCACTAATAAGATCACCAACTGCTTCTCGTGTTGAACAGACCCATCTAGGAAGCGGTGGAACTGGTACTGGTTCAGGTTCAAATGACTCATCTAGAGGAGGGTGAGCAGGCGAAGGTGGATTTTCATCCTCACTATCACCATATGAAGAAGAAACCAAATTAGAAGAAGGCACAAACGTCGAAGATGGCTCGCAGGCCGAAGAAGGCACAACCGTCGAATTAGGCTCACAGGCCAAAGAAGGCACAAATGTCGAATTTGGCTCGCAGGCCAAGAGATTTTCATCAAATTTAACATCTCGTCTAATAATAATTTCATTACAATGTGATTGAAGAAGTTTGTAACCTTTGACATCTTCAGAATAACCAACAAATATACACTACTCACTTTTAGGCTGCAATACTTTCCTTTTCTCATCAGGAATGTGAGCCCATGTTATACTGCCAAATACATAGAAGTGACTTACATCTGGTTTAATTTGAGTCCAAGATTCTTCTGGTGTTATATATTTAAGAGCCTTTGTGGGAGTGCGATTTACTATGTAATTTGCACAGTTGATGTCTTCCGCCCAATACTTTAGACTTAATCCCTTAGATTGGATCATACAATTAACCATTTCTTTTAATGTTCGGTTCTTTCTGTCAACAACACTATTTTGTTGTGGTGTATATGGAACATTGTGTTTCATTTTGATTCCCTGTGTAGTGCAGTAATTTGTAAAATTATTGTTCACATATTCGCCTCCATTATCTATTCTTAACCTTTGAATTTGATGGCCATATTGCTTTTCTACAAGGGCCTTGTAGGCCAAAAACTTGTCAAAAACTTCGCTCTTAAGTTTTAAGAAGTAAACCCAAGTACGTCTGGAAAAGTCATCAATGAAAGTTAAGAAATAATTGCACCCAAAAAAAGAAGGAGAAGAGAGTGGACCACAAAAATCATTGTGAACAAGCTGCAAAGGACCCGAGGCATGCCAAGAGGCACGTTTTTCAAAAATGTCCTGATGATGTTTGTCGAGAACACAACCGACACAAACACCATCTCTACATGAAACAAGAGGAAGATCAGTCACCATCTATTGATTACATAGTTGCTGCAATGAGAAATAGTTTAGATGACCAAACCACTCATGCCAAAGTTTGCTCAACTCATCTCTATGAGCAACAAAAAATGATGAAAAAGACGATGACCCAAAGTTGTCAAACTTGTACAACCTGGTAATATCATTAGCAATTCCAGTTGCAAGAACATGATTAAGATCTTTTAGATCCTTGATTACAACTTGATGCGGTGAAAACTCTATGGTTTTACCTTCACCTAAATGAGCGATTTGATATACTGATAGAAGGTTACAAGAAAGACTTGGAACACATAATACATCATTGAGATGGCCATTTTCTACTTATACTGTTCCAGATCCGTCAACACTAAGAGATATATCATCACCAACAAATATTTTCTTGGTGTTACATTCATTTAGAGTAGAAAATATGTCTCTATCCTTGGCCATATGATAAGATGATCCAGAATCAATAAGCCACTTATCAAAAGTAGAAGTAGAAGGTCTATTGAAGGAGAAACTAGAAGCAAAAAGTGCATGTCCATGGGAAGAAGAAGAAGAAGTAGAATCAATACTAATGTTGTGCTTCTTCATTGTTTCTTCTAAAGCTGCCATCTTCTTGAAACATTTGGACTCATCATGACCATCTTTATCACAAAAGTTGAAATGTCTGTTAGTATTCTTATTTTTATATTTTGCTCATTTGTCACCATTAGGAGCTGAAGTTGTCTGAGTGGGTTTGGGACCTTTATGTTGCTTGTTGTTGTAGCGAGGATGTTGCTTCTTGGGATACTTGGGTTTATCTTTCTGCTGGGCAACTAAGGCTTTGTTGAAGGTACCTGTAGTGTTGATCACTCCAAGTTGTACAATCTTATCTTTCTCTCTAATCAAAGAAGCACAAAAGGACTCAAGAGTGGGTTTTTCATAAGCTTTCCCTAGAGCCTCTCTCATGGCATAAAAGGAATATACAAACACAGAATATGCACTACCTAGCTTAGAAAGAATAAGATAGATGCAACACTCTTCCTCCATTTTTATCTTACATTCTTCACATAAAATTCTGAGTGTTTTAAACCTAGATAGATAGTCTCCAAGGCAAGAAAAATATCTTGGACTCAAGGTCAGTATTTGATTTTCTAGCTGTTGTGCTCGAATAATATTGAGTTTACCAAACATAGATTCAATCTTTTCCCAAACTGCTTCGGGGTCATCAATTTCTTGAAGGTGGTACCTTAAATTAGGAGAGATGGACATTCCGATTAGTTCGCATGCTTCGTCATTCCTGTTATCCCACTTGGATTTCTTATCATCATCAGTGGGTGTTTTTCCTTTCCTAAGGTAATCCAGTACAAACATTTACTTCTTAATAAATCTTTCATATGAGATTTCCATTGGAAGTAGTTGTTGCTGGTAAGCAAGACATTACTTGTAGAAGCCATATTAAATATGCAGATAATATGGACTTAAAAATTGAAAGTGATAATATGGATGGAAAGAGCTCGAAAAGTTATGCGGTTTTAAAAAAACGGCACTGAAAACAGACTTCTGATGTGAGAGTTATGCCCTTTTAAAAAAAGGCATAAATGGTAACCAAATGACCATGTGATAATGTAAGATGATTTATGAAGTGACCCACTTTTATAAAGAGAAGTGGGGATCACTTTTACAATGAAGTTACTTTATAGTAGAAAAGTTGCATGCAAAATAAATAACTCCAAAATAAAATATTAAAGATACTTATAGTGATTCACTTTTATACTTGAAGTGAAATACACTTTACAATTTTAGCATGAACGTTTTCAAAAAGGTAACAAAAGAGAGACTTGAATCCAAGACCTCTTACTTAATAAGACAAGTTTTAACCAAATGGTCTAGCATAACATATTGTAATGTTTAGAAGGAGGATTTTTTTTGTTGTTGTTGAAGACGACCTTGGAGAGTGTGCTAAAAAAAACTCTTTTAAACAAGAATTTTTTTTTTCTTTTCGATGACAAGGGTGAGATCTCGATTAGCTTACCCGGAAGATGCACATTTTCCTATCTGTTTCTGATTTTTCGAGATTGCACAGGGCGTGGGGAAAATAGCATACGCTGATCTAAAAGAGTAGCAACTCGGAAATAAAAAAGAAGAACAAAACCAAAATAAAACCAAAATATTTCTCTGCA
The DNA here is from genome assembly GCA_009831015.1 of Picea engelmannii. Lineage (NCBI taxonomy): Eukaryota > Viridiplantae > Streptophyta > Pinopsida > Pinales > Pinaceae > Picea > Picea engelmannii. Next base: position 2,135,044 of record ML776736.1, read on the forward strand.
AAAAATTTAAAAAATGCGTATTCAAATTTTATACCTTTGGATCTGACTGTAATGGTCGTATCTTGGGAAAACAGAAACATTTTCAAGTGAACCGAAAAGAGCTCCTGAATGAAACAAGTGCTCCAAACGCAATGGAATAGTTCTCTCAGCCCAGAAATGTACGAAAATGACCGAAAATGGAGATGAGACAACTCGGCTTAACGATCTCGATCTACAACAGGAGCGGGTCTTCAAATAGGCTCTTATACCATGTTCAACACATGTATTCCAACAGAGGAAGAGCACCTTCAATAACCACTCACATAACCAGATCAAATATCAACAGACCGATGTTTTCACGTGGTAAAAGAAATGCAGGGAAACATCCACGGCCCCAGCCAACACGACCACTCGGAGCAGTTTATTAATGCAAAGAAAAAGATTACAGAGAGATTTTACAAGAAAGTTTCTCACAATCGATCATCAAAAAATGACCCTCCATTCTCTTTAAATAGAGATCATGGACCAATCGGGTGCTAAGCCACGGATAAATGGCCGTTAAGATCGAGGAGAGTATGAACCGCCAGATCACTCTATGTCAGGAACATATCATGACCGTTGGATTTCCTAATTACAAATGCATCCTAATGCATACTAAAGAAACACACTAAGAAACACATTTTTACCTAATGACACATTAAACCAAGTAGATCTTAACTAACTCCTAAGTGTATAAATATCCTAACACATACAACATATAAGAGGCAACAAAGGTTCTCTAGACAACAATGGTGGCACCAACAAACAATAAGACAACAAGACGACACCAACAAACACTAGGAGAGCAGGGGCGACACCAACAAATACCTTCAAACAAAAAAAAAGAGAGATCTATGGCAAGCTAAAAATGTCCCTTAGGGTCAGTGGCAACATGAGGCTGGAGAGGTCAAGCGTACGATGGCTTAACACACCAAGAAAGCATGTCCTAAAGGGGTCATAGCCACTCAAAAATCTGAACAAATAAGGGTCGCATAAAACCTCAGATCAAAACTTGGTTAGAAGAAAGTGTGAGTGAGTTGAGTGAGGATAGGTCTCTTTAATTTATAGTTTTGATAGGTAGGTTAGGTTAGGGATAGCTCATTAGACTTAATTTTAGGGTTAGTTTTAAACCCTAACAATTAAGCAATTAATATTTTATAATATTAAATATTAAATTATAAAAGTCAACAAGGAAATAACAAGTAAAGGAGAGGGGATCCAAAATCAAGGTGGCTAGCTTTCTTTAGGAAGAAGCAAAGAACCGAACCAAAACCCACACAACAATTAAGGGGGACGTAACTCAAGCAAGGGGGGGTTTCAAGACAAAGTCAACTAGGTAAGTTCTTCTTTAATGGAAAAATATCCACATGACTCTCATGATATAAATTATAAGTTTTTTTATCATCCCATCATACGCGAAAGGTCAATGATTTGATCATGTCCTTCTTCTTAACTGCTTCTGGATCTCATGGACCATCCTAGGAGAGAAGAGATTCACACATTATCTCAGTTTGGTATTTAACCAAGAAAATGCCTGGTCCCAGAATAGGAGACCCCATAACACATCTGGGGGCCCTAGATTAAAACTAGGGTCTTATGCACCAAGGTACACAACCAAGGATCAATCCAAGTAACAAGAAAGGATTCCCTGGAATGCATCCAGGGTCCCTAGAACACATCTAAGGACTTATACCATCAAAATGCTTGGTCCTTGACCAAGAACCCCAACAATACACTGGGGGGAAACTAGGGTCTGTTTCCATGGCTCTAACTATTTGGTCCCACACCAAGAACCCCGAGAGTGTACTGGGGGCCCTAGATATCAACTAGGGTCTTTTCCATCCTCTCGGAGAATGGCTCTTACAGCTGCATTAAATTTATCTCTTCCAGTTGCATTAAATTTAACACTCCCTCTCAGCAAGAGAGGCATTCTCAACAACACCAAGCTTGTCTCGAAAGTACACAAACTTTTTCAACGACAGGGACTTGGTCAAAATATCTGCAGTTTGTTTCGCCATCAGAACATACTGAATACTAAGAATGTTCTTCTGCACCATGTCTCGAACATAGTGATATCTCATCTCAATGTGTTTCGATCTGTCATGAAACACAATGTTGATGCTTAAAAGTGCAACGTTGGATACCATGCTCGAAAATTATTGCCAAGTTTTATTATTTAATTATATTAATAATATACTAGTAGGTGGGACCCCTTGTTTGACTTATGGAACTATGACGGAGAAGAGACAATTATATTTTGTTTGCCTATGTGTTGGTTGCGACACAGATTCTATAGCTTATTCGCTTCAAATCATGGTTAAAATGCTTATGATAAGAAATTTTGGGCAAGATGGTTAAAACAAGAAAGAATGTGGTCTTGATTACCTCTCACAAAATGTGATATGTTGCTTTAATGGGTGAAGGAATAACACTCCAAATTGATTTTGATTTTATATGGACTATATTGTATATGGTTGACCACCCCAACTCTTGCTACAATTGTGGTGTGCTTTGTTTTTATGGCAATATTAGTTGTATTCCTAGCACATAGTCATATGTTAAATGGGATAGTGGCAAAGGTTAGTGCATTTTAAAATTGGAGGGTATGAAAACTTTGGGATAGTGGGTTTGCATTAATAAATGAGGATGCTAATGGAATGTGAGTTGTATAGTGCACTTGGCTCGTAGTATACATGAATGAATGCCAAGGGAGAAGCGACGTGCAGTAAATGCAGGTCACTATTATTCTCCACGAACCCGCCACCCAAATCATTTGTATTGTGCTCTATTAGTTGTTGATGCTCCTCCTTTCTCGGTCATGGAGGAGGTATACAACCTGGTCATTTCTCCTTACACAATATTTTACAGGTATGGGGTTTTTCTTACTTCTCCATCCATGAAATTCACTCTGCTCTTAAATCAAGTATTGGCTCTTGTTGCTAGTGGTCTGTGTATTTCTCAAGTTGTCACGATGTTTTCAGATTGTGTATTGGTTGTTTTCAAACTTTGGTTTCTTGTGGTGGTTGTTCTGAGACTACTTTCATTTAAAAAAAGAAAGGTCGTGGGTGTCTTTGCTGTGTGTAATTGTTCGTGATGTTTTCTCAGAAAATGAGTGTTGTTGGGGCTGCTTTTCCTCTGGTTATTCATTTGGGTTTTCCTCCCTATTTGAAAATGGGTTTTCCTTGCCTTACCTCTGGGTTTTTGTTAACACTCCTCTATGCCAATACACCCGCGCTATAACCTCGACTCTGTGACTATTAATGTGAAGCACTTGTGTAGTAAGCCTTATGTGCTTTGTACCGGCCAAACCCTAAGGTTGTTTATCCCTCTCTCTTCTACCACTTACTGTCATTGTTATACATCGAACCCTATGCAGTATTGTGAAAACATTGCTTACCCAGAATGTGATGGGAGTATTGTTCTTGCTCTTTTACTTGTGCACAGGTTTAAGTGGTTACTTGCTTGGAAATTATGGAAGAAGTGTTGCACTCACCTATTCACTGGAAATTACCATCTGTCCTTCTGAAGCTTATGAGTTCGATAGAAAATGTTGCATATCCTTGTTTAAAAATAAACTTGCCATGTTTATCGAATTTGCGAAAACACCTGTGTATAAGATGTCTGTTGTTTGAATTCAATAATACGAACCAGAATGAAATGGATGAGGAATTTTGATGAATGATTGGATCGATTAAATGGTGATTATGAACAAAGATTTGTTTTGGGGAATTTCATGGGACCTTATGGGATTTAAGAACTTTCTTGTGGGTTGGTATTATGAGTTGTGACTTGTTCACTCCAAGACTGTTGTGGTATTTCCTGTAGCGATTATGATGCTGCTCGTTTTGATTCTATTATATAATGGAAGTATTTTTATTATGGTTATTTTGGTTAAATAAAATTATGGGCATGTCACATCGGTTACTGTGTAATACAATTTTGAAGGCTAGTGAACAATTTTGTTAAGGAAGCATCAACTTTGGGTTATTGTTTGGAAACAAAATATTGTTTAAACTTTAAAATTTTGAACAAAAGGATATTTTGTTTGCAAGTTTACATCAGAGATAGAATGGTTTGATTTTTCATTTGAACAATATCCGTAAGTTTTCCCCGCTATTCTATCATTTTTCACTAATTACACTCCCTCCACGATCTCGATTTCACTTATTCATCCATGTTCTATGATATTAATTTTAAAGAGGAGTTTGTGTGGAAACAAAGGGAAGTTAATATAGCAAGGGTTGAGGATTGATATTCTTAATATTTTTATATACACAAATAATTATTTTATTAATTGTTGAACGATATTCATATATTTATCCCCTCCATGATACCATTTTCTGTTAATTACACTCCCTCCATATTTCCCATGAACCCTATCATTCCCTGTTTACATGTCAATTAATAAATGATGTGTTATGGATGGATTTGCATGCATATCGTGTTAATTTTAGAGACAAATTTTGATTCATGTAAGCAAAGTTTCATTCATGGTTTATTAAGAGCTTCATTAATGACAAACTATTGCTACAGGATGAGATTTTTCAGTAGAGGTAGCAATGGTCGAAATAACAGAGGCATGGGAAATTGGAATCAAGGCCATAGGAGGTCTATATTTTCTATCCATTTTGACGTTGACCCATAAGAATTGAACCAGTTTTTATAAGTTGGGTTCTTTAATTGGGTTGGCCATGGGATACTGCACCCTCCATCAGAAGGACCCCATTTCTAGCAGCCTCCGGATTTTCCCGGAATCCCTGTACCCCCACTTGTGTCTTTGCAGCCCAAAGTCCCCGCAAATGATGGTTGGAAAGAAATTTTCCACCAACCTGTCTCCCACCACCTTGGATGGCCCTTTGTGTAATTGCCTTTACCACCACCCATTAACCCTAATGTTTAAATTGCTACTGTTGTTTCGCCGGTACAATCCTTGCACGCTAGCAAGAGATTAAAAACCGACATTCTACAACCTGTGCAAGACAAAGGAAAAACAACGACCTCCCCCTCTATTCTATCCACTGACTCCTCTAAATATGTGTCTTCCCGCCTCCACCTCAAGGATGATTGCTCTCATGTGATCAATGAAATATAACCTCAAAGGTATAACCAACCAAAGGCCACTCAAGAGAAGTCAGTTGGGGACAATAGTGAGGAGGAAATATGCCTCACAAAACAACAAATATGGGTTCTAAATGATTTTTTTTTATGATTTTCAGTAATAAGGAGAACACTTAATTGTTTTTAGTATGTTTTGGATAGAAAGCCTTATTTTTCGATATTTTGTGGATAATGTGAATATATTTTTTTTTGGGGATATGATATAAATTATGGATGATATTTAATATTCAGTTTAAGTGATATCCACAGGAGTTACAAGGGTGTTATATGGTCTAAATGATTTTTTTTTTATGTACTTCTCATTTGATGGTAACAAGAAGAAATAATGGGAGTCACAAGGGGTCCCACTTATTTAGTCCTTATTAATTAAGGCCCTTATTTATATATTATTATTATTTGTTTCTCCTAAACTAATTTGATAAGTCAATTTGACTTAACTAAAAAAAGTATTTGAACTACTTCAACTGATTGGGAAACGATAAAAGCTCAATTGGATGAAGAGACAAAGGGGAGAATAGAAGGAGAGAGATACAAGACTAAGGTTTTATCTTTAGTTAAATGAGATAGTTTCATTTTTTATTCATTTCTGAGTTTACTTGAAAGCTTAATCCTTTTGTTGACATCAGGGTCTCATTGTAGACAACAAGGTTCATAAATGAATTATACTTTTCAGCCGCTTGTTTTAGAGGTGTTGATTCATCCTTGATAGTCTGTGTATTCTTGTATATTTGTGAATTAATTTTCATGGATGATAAAGAATATATTGAAGAATCAAAATGACAACAGTTGGTGGTAAACTGATTCAGATCATTGATTTCAGTTTTATCTTACTGTCAGAGTCTTTTTGTATGGTTCTCATCGGAGATATCTAAATTTGACTTTGGTCCATACCCTCGTAGGGGTTTGTAAAGAGAAATACACTTTCAGTATCTTAGAATAAAATAAAATTAGATTGTTGTTCTGTCTCATACATGTGTTTTCATGACTTGGTTACTTTTTCTCTTTTGGTCTCCATGTTTACTTTATTTTAAAATCTGTATACATTTCAATAGCTTTTTATAAATTTTATTTTACATTGCAACACATACGAATTACAAAATCAACCTTAATCCTTGTAATACTTGCAGATTGAGTGAATGTTTTTGAGGCTATAAATCCCGGGTGACATTCTCAATTATCTTATCCTAGCCAGGCAAGATCTGAAAATGATTGAGAAAGGTGTTCTATACATTTTCCTCAACATTTATTTGGCGACCATACTGAGGAGATCTTCCATATCTCTCTGGTTAATTATATTCACGATTATCGTTGAATCTTTCCGTTTTTTTTTCATATGCTCTTTGATTGTTTTTTCTCATGACAATACCTTCTACAAGACAACCTAATATTGAACACGATCTTAAGGACAAAACTAGCATTGCATTGAATTTATTCAATACCATTCTAGAAACTGTTAATACCTGACCCGAACTTGAATGCTCTTGGGAAGTAGTGGAACAATATATAAGTATCTGTGAGCGTTAGGAAGCTAGGCAAAGGCAACCTAGAAATCAACAGTAACCTCCCTTTTTCTAAGTCTCTGGTTTTCATTTTCATGTCCTCAAATCCTCACATTTCTAGAAGAAGAAGAGGATTGTCCCCTGAAGCTATTCCTATCTTTGAAATAGGAAGGAGGAAAGCCATTTTTTTGACCCAAGAAAGCACTCTAAGGAGGACTTTGTCTGACTCTACAAGTTTATCCTTTTCTCTCTTATCCATCACTCCCAAAATGGCATCCGTGGGTGGTGCTAGTGGTGTTGGAGGTGCTTCATCATCCCAACCTTCAGTCGCATCAGTAATTGGTAGTTTATATAGTTATGAAGTTCCTATCCAATCTGCTACCAACCCTACTAAAGTTATAAAGAAATACAAGATTTTTCAGTTTGAGGAAGATGCTATGACCACCCCATGTCATGTATCTTCTCCCTTGAATCTAGCACCCGCTTCTTGTTTGTTACCCAAGTTTAAGGAGCATATTCCTAGGTTCTCGGGAAATAACATTGTCTCTACAAACAAATATCTAGTGGCATTTTCTAATTCTTGTCATAATATTGGAGCTAATGATAACGATACATGCATGCGCTTATTTGTCAACTCCCTTGAAGGAAAATAAACAATTGATTTCTTTGATCTCCCTCCAAAGATCATTTCCACTTGGGAAGAGTTGGTTTATTGGTTCAAGTCCACTTATGGAAAATCTAAGAGCCCGACCGAATAGTTAAGGGAATATAACAATATTTCTTACAAAGATGGTGAGACTATCAAGTCCTTTAACCTCTGCTTCACCAAACTGTACAATCAAATCCCTGAACTAATTTGCCCCCAAAACCAAGCCAACTTCATGCATTACTATAATGTGCTTCCCTCTCCTTATCATCATAGGCTCGAAGAAAAGGATAATAACAATCTTGGCTCTTCTCTCCACACTTTCTTGGAGTACAAAGAACAACTTGAAAGAATAGCTCTCCTTAAAGGAGACTCAGTCAAACAAACATACATGTCTGTCGTCTTAAAACGTGTACAAGATATAAACAACCGAGTGATAGCCTATGAATGAAAAGGGAATGTTCCCTCACCTACTCCTGAGGCATCATCTTCTTCCTCGACGCCTTTTAGGAATACCAATGAAAAGAACTTTCATCCCAAAGACATTGTGTCTCACAGTTGGTGTAAATTTCATGAAGAAAATCACAAATAAAGTACTTGTGAGGTTAAGAAGAGTGCCAGAGATAAAATCTTTGGAAAGAAGCCCAAAACTACCATTTTTGTTCTAGACTGGGCAGAACCAGAAGATGTCATGATTATAAATACTAGGAACAAAACTTATGCTCCTAAAGGAAAATATGGCCCTCCTCGCGCTTCTTCCACTCCAACCTCATCTTCACAAGGTACTAATGTACAAGCTGCCAAATTTCCTGAGATTCAAGGAGTTCCTTCCCTTCTTCCCCCTTCCAAGTATAACATTCTTAACCAATTGGCTAACATCAAGGCCGATGCTACTCTTTTGGACATGGTTGTCGTCCCTGAACAACAAAAGAATCTCAATAATTTTATTGAAGGAAAATCTTCCACCATAGCCAATATTTCTAAAGAGGCAAAAGAAGAGGATTCCACTATAAATAAAATAGGTGTAAATAATTTTAGACACCCTGTAAAAAAACCCTCCATTTTTCATTTCTGTAAAAATTATGGACAAGATAGCCCATTGTTGCCTAATTGATGGCGGTTCAGGTCTAAACGTAATGTCAACAATTATAATGGAAGAGTTAGGCTCATCATGTACCAATGAAAATTCTAGAAACATGCTCTCATATAACAATTTTCAGCAGTCAACAATAGGTGAAATCAAAGACGTGATGTTAGTTCTATGTGCACATCATGAGATAAGGACAACCCTTAACATCCAAGTAATCGACATGCTAGTAAGAAACTATTCTATTATCCTAGGAAGAGACTGGAAATCCCTAACAATTGGATATCTTTCGCTTGATGGGACACACTTATCCGTTCCCTGGAATTGAAAGAATATCATAGGCCTAAGAGAAGGAAGAATTTCACCATACATAGAGATTACTCCTCAACCGAATGTAAATTATCTGGAGGAAGACTTAGGGTTATACTCTATCTTTGTTGATGAGGGTGACACAAATTTAGATAAGGACAACCCTTAACATCCAAGTAATCGACATGCTAGTAAGAAACTATTCTATTATCCTAGGAAGAGACTGGAAATCCCTAACAATTGGATATCTTTCGCTTGATGGGACACACTTATCCGTTCCCTGGAATTGAAAGAATATCATAGGCCTAAGAGAAGGAAGAATTTCACCATACATAGAGATTACTCCTCAACCAAATGTAAATTATCTGGAGGAAGACTTAGGGTTATACTCTATCTTTGTTGATGAGGGTGACACAAATTTAGAACAAATTGATTTAGAAGATGATATGTGGCACATGCATTTTGATGGCTCATGATCAAATGAAGGTAATGGAGCTAGCATTATCTTGTACTCACCTATAGGTAAAATCCATAAATTTTCTTATAGGTTAGAGTTTGCTTGCACAAACAATGTCACTGAATTTGAATCCTTACTGCTAGGCATTGAAAATTATTATAACCTTCGTTGCAACCACCTTACAGTTTTTGGTGATTCTGAACTTGTTGTAAACCTTGTGCGTAAAATCTACTCTCCTAGCAATAAGTTGATAAAACATTAAACCCAAGTTGTTTGGGTGCTTATCTCGAATCTGATATCATTTACATCACTGATGTTAAGAGGGAACTTAATTCAATGGCTAATAGATTAGTTGTATTTGTGGCATCCCCTAGTCGACATATTCTACCTCAAAGCCCTAATTGTACTTTTCAATATTTATATCGTCCTCACATTCTAGATAATTTAGAATCATGGCAGGTTTTCCCTAATGATGAAGGCATCTTTGCATTCATACAAAATGAACCATTTAAGCCTAAGGAAATCATATATATGGAAAATGAAAAATTTCCAAAGGGCTTGACTCCTCTTGAGAGTTCATTTTCATCGAGTGATGTGAGAAAAAAGGAAACATGTAAGGAAGAGGAGTCGAAAAGGAAAGTGGGTGATACCATTTCCTTGAACCTTGGGACCTACGAATCTCCAAAAATGGTTAAACTAGGTGCCCAACGTTCCGATGAAGAAAAGGCGAAATTCGTAGAACTATTACGTGAATTTCAAGATGTTTTTGCTTGGTCATACGAGGATCTTCATGGTTTTGATCCTTCTCTCATACAACATGTCATTCCTATCAAGGAAGGGATAAAACTAGTTAGGCAAAAACAAAGTCCCATTAACCCCGCACTTGAAGCTACTATTAGAAAGGAGTTGGAAAAACTTTTGAAAGCTGGTATAATATTTCCAGTTAAGTATTCTGAGTGGGTTTCAAATTTAGTTCTTATTAGGAAGACAACTGGTCATATTCGATTATGTGTTGATTTTCGCGCATTGAATAGAGCAAGTGTTAAATATCATTTTCCTCTCCCTAATATGAAATTGATTTTGCAACAAGTTGCAAGGTCACAAATGATGTCCTTGGTAATTTCTATGGTTATAATTAGATTAAAGTAAAAAGGATTGACAAATACAAAACCACTTTTACTACACGCCGGGGAACATTTGCTTACGAACGCATGCCTTTTGGATTGTCTAATGCAGGTGCCACTTTCCAGAGAGCTATGCAAATAGTTTTTGATGATCTGATTGGTAAATTTATTCAGGTTTATCTTGAAGATTTGACCATCTATTCAAAGAATTGATTGGATCACTTTGGTCATCTCAAAAAATTTCTCATGCGATGCAAAAAATTCAACATTTCATTAAATCCTTCTAAATCTATTTTTGACATCACCAAGGGAAAGATCCTTGGACATATTGTTTTTTATTCAGGAATAAGCATAGATCCCGAAAGGATTGTTGCTATCCTGAAACTTCTTGCCCCCACTTTAAAAAAGGAGGTTCAAGCCTTTATGGGCATTATCAACTTCGTTCATAGGTTTGTTACATATTTTTCCTTAATGGTTAAAACAATCCATAATATTCTAAAGAAAGATCATTCTTTTTCTTGGACAAATGACGTAAAAAATGATTTTGTAAGGATTAAGAAGGAAATTAATTCTGCACCGGTTCTGGTGAAACCGGGCTTTGAGAAATATTTTTTCATATACACACATGCCACTGAGGAAGCAATTTCTACTATTCTCTTACAATATGATGACCAGAATAATGAAAAACCTGTAGCTTACATGAGACAAAGTTTATCAGATGATGAATTTAAATATTATTGTATTGAGAAACATTCATTTTCTCTTGTTAAAGTTGTAAATAAATTTCGCCACTTTATCCTAGGCAAGCACACGCAGGTAAAAGTCCTTTTTTCCACTGTCGAGTTTTTTCTTTCACAAACTTATCTTTTAGGGAAACTTGCAAATTGGCTTGCCAAAATTCAAGAGCATGATTTAACCATCATGACTATGAAAACAATTAAGGGACGAGACTTATCCCTTCACTTATCTCAACATGATGAAGTAAGTGAAGAAATTGACGATCGTGATAATCCTCTTTCAACATTGTTTTATATTGAGAGTCAAACCCTTTCCATAAATGAACATCCCTGTTATAAAAATCTGATGTATTACTTGCCATATCATAAATGCCCAAATGACTTAGATACTCATAAAAGGAGAAGGCTTTGTCTTGAGTCTTCCAGGTATATTATTTTGGGAGAGTTTTTGTTTAGGAGGTCTGCTGATGGTATATTACTTCGATGTGTGAATAATGAGGAGGCACAAAAATTGTAACAAGAAACTCATGGATCTTCAAAATTTTTTATTCATGTTGGTGGCCACTTTTCTTCTAAATCTATTGCTTTTAAAATCACCAAAAAAGGTTAATATTGGCCTTCAATTTTTTAAGATTCTTATAAATTCGCAATGTGTTGTGACAAGTGCTAAAAATTCGCTGGGAAATAATGTCTTTCTTCTATGCCTTTGCGAGCCGTTCTCCCTGATTTTCCTTTTTCTAAATGGGGTCTAGACTTTATTGGTCCTATTAATCCTTCGTCTTCATCAGGGCAGGTTTTTATCTCGACAACCATAGAATATTTCACTAAGTGTACTGAAGTTATCCCACTTAGACACTCACAGGACGAACATGTAATTTATTTATTGGAAACTAATATCTTCTCCAGATTTGACATTACTTTAGAGATTATTACAGACAATGGTATCACTTTCATTTCCACTAAATTGACTCAGTTTTTAGCTGAATTGGGGATCAAACATTTCACCTCATCAACTTATTACCCTCAAGGAAATGGGCAAGCTGAGTCTACTAACAAAAATCTGGTTAGGATCATAAAGAGGTTCATTCCTCGTCAATGACACACCCTCCTCACTTATGCCCTTTGGGTAGATCTCACTACCACCAAGGTAAGCACATGTTTCACTCCCTTTCAACTTGTTTATGGTCAAGAAGTCATTTTGCCCACTGAGCTAGAAATTTCTTCTCTAGGGATGATGCTATAGATCGAAGAATTAAATTCTTCCAATGTCCCTCAAAGGATAAATGCACTATTAGACTTAGAAGAACAAATAATGTTTGCCATAGAAAAAATAAAGAGAAGACAACAAATTGTGAAGAAATATTTCAGCAAACGCGCAAAAGATGTCAAATTTAAAGTAAATGAGACAATATTTCTTTGGGACTCAACCCATGCTGACAAAGGAAGACATACGAAGTTTTAGAAATTATGGGTAGGTCCTTTGAAAATCGTTTTTGTCCTAGGCTCAAATTCTTATCTTCTAAAAGACTTGGAAGAGCAATTGTTTTCCTATAGTACCAACGGTTCCCACTTGAAACATTATGTGGAACCAACTTGAATGATAAACACTGCATGGAAGTCACTACTGTATATATTTTTCTGTTTCGTTGTTTTGTTTTGCTTTGTTTAATTGGTTGTTCATTTTTTGTTATTTCATTTCTATTTTTTTTTTATATCTATTGTTTTCCTTTTGTTGTTTCCTTTTGTTTATCAGAAACAAGTTTTGGATCAGTTTCACCACAACAAGGCCATTATGTACGTATTTTTGATCAATAACAATTAATTTACACAACTATCATGATGTCCTCCTTGTAGACATCGTTGAAATTTCTTTTTGCTTCCATTACTGTTGTTAGATAGATGATTTTATTTTCGTCCCTACTTTCTTCTATCCATTTCTTCCCTCCATCCTAAGATTCAAAAGAGCATACCAGAGGATTTCTCCTTAAAACAAGAAACACTTTTACTGTGACTGATCGAATGTCATGCATACAAGGCCAAACCCCCTCATACATACCAATTTTCATGAGTTATTCCCAAAATCCTGTATCATTATTTCCCTCAAGCTGCCTTGGTCCCCCTGTTGCATAATTATTTTGGTAAATGATTCCTTGATCTATGATTCAACGGTCTGCGAAACCATACATTCTAAGCTCTTAATCCGTGGGAAACAGATTTCCCTGTGGAGTCGTCAATTTGTTGATGCTTAAAAGCGCAACATTGGATACCATGCTCACAAATTATTGCCAAGATTTATTATTTAATTATATTGATTATATAATAGTAGGTGGGACCCCTTGTTTGACTTATGGCACTATGATGGAGAAGCGACACCTATATTTTGTTTTCCTATGTGTTGGTTGTGACACAGATTCTATAGCTTATTCCCTTCAAAACATGGTTAAAATGATTATGATAAGAAATTATGAGCAAGATGGTTAAAACAGGAAAAAATGTGGTCTTGATTACCTCTTGCAAAATGTGATATATTTCTTTAATGGGTGAAGGAAGAACATTCCAGTTTGATTTTGATTTTATATGGACTATAATGTATATGGGTGACCACCCCAAATCTTGATACAATTGTGGTGTGCATTGTTTTGATGTCAATATTAGTTGTATTCCTAGAAAATAGTCATATGTTAAATGGGATGTTGGTAAAGGTTGACGCATTTTTAAATTGGAGCGTATGCAAAATTTGGGATAGTGGGTTTGCATTAATAAATGGGATGCTAATGGAATGTGAGTTGTATAGTGCACTTGGATCGTACTAGCTATGAATGAATGCCAAAGGAGAAGCAACGTGTAATAAATGAACATCACTCTTACTCACCTCAAGCCTACCACCCTAGTCATTTGTATTGCACTCTGTTAGTTGTTGTTGCTCCCCTTTGCTCGATCGTGGAGGAGGTATACAACCTGGTCATTTCTCCTTACACAATCTTTTACAGGTATGGGGTTTTTCTTACTTCTCCATCCATGAACATCAATATACTCTTAAATCAAGTGTTGGCTCTTGTTGCTCGTGGTCTGTTTATTTCTCAAGCTGTCACGATGTTTTCAGACTGTGTATTGGTTGTTTACAAACTTCGATTTCCTGTGGTGGTTGTTCTGGGACTATTGGCATTTAAGAAAAGAAAGGTCGTGGGTGTCTTTGTTGTGTGTAACTGTTCGCAATCTTTGATCAGGAAAGGAGTGTTGTTGGGCCTGCTTTTCCTCTAATTATTCATTTGGGTTTTCCTCCCTATTTGAAAATGGGTTTTCCATGCCTTACCTATGGGTTTTTGTGAACACTCATGTATGCCAATACACCCGTGCTATAACCTCAATTTTGTGACTATTAATGTGAGACACCTGTGTAGTAAACCTTCTGTTCTTTGTACCAACCAAACCCTGAGGTTGTTTATCCCACTCTCTTCTGCCACTTACTGTCACTGTTATTCGTCGAACCCTATGCACTATTGTGAAAACATTGTTTACCCAAAATGTGATGGGAGTATTGTTCTTGCTCTTTTACTTGGGCATGGATTTAATTGGTTACTTTCTTGGCAATTATGGAAGAAGTGTTGCACTCACCTATTCACTGGAAGTTACAGTCTTTCCTTATGAATCTTATGAGTTCAATAGCAAATGTTGCATATCCTTGTTTAAAAATAAACTTTCCATGTTTATTGAATTTGCGAAAACACCTGTGTATAAGATGTCTGATGTTCAAATTCAATAATACGAACCAGAATGAAATGGATAATGAATTGTGATGAATGATTGGCTCGATTAAACAATGATTATGAACAGATATTTGTTTTGGGGAATTTCACGGGACCCTATGGGATTTAAGAACTTTGTTGTGGGTTGGTTTTATGAGTTATGACTTGTCCAATCCAAGAGTGTTGTGGTATTTCATGTAGCGATTATGATGTTGCTCATTTTGATTCTATTATATAATGGCACTATTGTTATTATGGTTATTTTGGTTAAATACAATTATGGACATATCACATCGGTTACTGTGTAATACAGTTTCGAAGGCCAGTGAACAATATTGTTAAGGATGCATTAGCTTTGTGTTATTTTTTGGAAACATAGTATTGTTTAAACTTTAAAATTTTGAACAAAAGGATATTTTGTTTGCAAGTTTACATTAGAGATAGCATGGTTTGATTTTTCATTTGAACAATATCTATAAGTTTTCCCCACCATTTTATTATTTTTTGCTAATTACACTCCCTCCACGATCATGATTTCACTTATTCATCCATGTTCTGTGATATTAATTTTAAAGAGGAGTTTGTGTGGAAATAAAGGGAAGTTAATATAGAAAGGGTTGAGGACTGATATTCTTGATATTTTTATATAAACAATTAATTGTTGAACAATATTCGTATATTGATCCCCTCCATGATACCATTTTTTGTTAATTACACTCCCCCCATATTTCCCATGAACCCTATCATTCCCTGTTCACATGGCAATTAATAAATCATGTGTTATGGATGGATTTGCATGTATCTTGTGTTAAATTTAGAGCCAACTTTTGATTCATGTAAGCAGAGTTTCATGCATGGTTTATTAATATATTCATTACTGACAAATTATTGCTACAAGATGAGCTTTTTCAGTAGAGGTAACAATGGTCAAAATAACAGAGGCAGGGAAAATTGGAATCGAGACCACATGAGGCCTAGATTTTCTATCCATTTTCACGTTGACCCGCAAGAATTGAACCAGTTGTTCCAAGTTGGGTTCTTTAATTGGGTTGGCCATGGGATACTATACCCTCGACCAAAAATACCCACTTTCTAGCAGCTTCCAGATTTTCCCAGAATCCTTGTACCCCCACATGTGTCTTTGCAGCCCGAAGTCCCCGCAAATGACGGTTGGCAAGAAATTTTCCACCAGTATGTCTCCCACCACCATGGATGGCCCACTGTGTCATTTCATTTACCACCACCCATTAACCCCATTGTTCAAATTTCTCCTACTGTTTCGCTAGTACAATCCTCTTAGGATAGAAATATATTAAAAACCGACATTCTGCAACATGTGCAAGACAAAGGAAAATCAACGACCTCCCCCTCTAGTCCATCCACTGACTCCTCTAAATATGTGTCTTCCCGCCTCCGCCTCAATGATGACTGCTCCCATGTGATCAATGAAATACAACCTCAAAGGTCTATCCAACCAAAGGCCACTCAAGAGAAGTCATTTGGGGACATCAGTGAGAAGAGGAAATATGTCTCGTAAAGCAGCAAATATGGTTTTTAAATGTTTTTTTTTATGATTTTCAGTGATAAGGACAACATTTAATGGTTTTTAGTATGTTTTGGACAACAAGTCTTATTTTTGGATATTTTGTGGATAATGTGAATATATATATATTTTTTGGGATATGATATAAATTACGTCTGATATTTAATATTCAGTTTAAGTGATATCCACGAGAGTTACAAGGGTATTATATGGTCTAAATAATAATTATTTTTTATATACTTTGCATTGTATATTTTAACTTTGTATAATATTTATTGCAAACATATTTTCAGTAAAAGAATAGAAAAGATACAATGGAAAATACAAACATTACATAGAGATTTTTCCCCTAGAAACCCAAACCGGGAAAACCAACATATTCTATATTCATTCATAGTGATACATTGTTTACAATACAATATACATATAGGAGCCAATGACATCCAAAGTTGGATTACTGAGAGGGGGGGTGAATCAGTAATAAAACAATTTAATCATTTTTCACCATAAAATGCAAGTGTTATATCAATGTAGCATTGTCATCCAATAGTTGCAGAGTAAATAAACAATGAACAAATGAGAAATTGCACACATACACAGTACACCAGTGTTTTATGTGGAAACACAAAGAAGGAGAAAACCACATAATGTTTTTTCTTACATGTCTTTAAGAATTGCATTTATTGGAAGCACCGACTTCCTTTATTTTTCAGCTGCAACTGGAAGGAGACTCCAACCCCTTAGTTTCTTAGGCTACAAATTGAAGGAAGCTCCAACTCCACAATTCTCTAGCTACAACCAAAAGGAGGCTACAACCCCCTATCTTCTCCGGATACAACCGGAAGGTGGCTACAACCACCTTTCCTTGCCCCCTCCAACTGCTATGAAATATAAGTAGAATGATGGAACCACTATCACACTATCACAGTGAGATATACTATTGTAAACCTGTACCAATCAACCTACACCAAACAACTTGTACCAATATCTTGTGCCAAAATGTACCATACATCAACTTGTACCATAAACAAGTGCATCAACCATGCACCAACTTGTAGCATGAACAAGTGCATCAACCATGCACCAACTTGTAGCATGAACAAGTGCATCAACCATGCACCAAACCTGTTCAAACAACCTGTCACAATAACCTGTCCAAACAACCTATCACAACAACTTGTCTCATCAATATTATCAACCAAATCAAATCTACTCACCAGGACAACTCTCAACCATATGCACAATATCACCAAGATATGCTTCAACCAAGCATAACACAACAACTCATAATCTTCACCAAGATCAATATGTTCTTATAATAATATACCAAGACAAGTATGCTACATCATCCATAAACCATATGTCAATAATACTACTAACAAGTACCTCCAACCATGTACCAAGTATGTATCAATCATGCATCAACTACACATCAACTATGACTCATCAAGATGTACTAACATCATCAACTATACACCTCATGTATGTGCCAACTCATCAACTACTTGTCTCAACCATGTACCTCAACTGAAATCCCTCATCAATTTCATCATCCAAATCTGATTTGATTGCATATACCTCAAACACTATACCACAAGTATGTACCTCAAACCATGTGCTAGAACCTCATTGTTATACAACCTCTATCTGTACCAATAACTTCAACAACATACCTCAACCAAAATCCCTCAAACATGAACCAATATTAAACTTCAGTAGATCTGCCTTAGATCAACTCTACAACAAGCCATAAACTCTCAAGAGGGCATCCAATATATTTATAAGAAAAACCCTCAACTTGATTCATAAATTCAACACTACACATATGAGAACCATACATTTTTTTGTCTTCTTGTAGCGTTCTGTTGCCGCGAATCCACTGCCGCGATTTTTTTGCGGCACTTTTTTTTCTATGGTTTTTCTGCCACACTTTTTCTTCTGTAGTTTTCCTAGCGCAC
This sequence comes from Picea engelmannii, assembly GCA_009831015.1. Lineage (NCBI taxonomy): Eukaryota > Viridiplantae > Streptophyta > Pinopsida > Pinales > Pinaceae > Picea > Picea engelmannii. The sequence goes on from ML776736.1 coordinate 2,153,286, forward strand.
TTTTTCTGCCACACTTTTTCTGTTGCAATTTTTCTGCCTCACTTTTTTTGTCGCAGTTTTTCTGCCACATTTTTTCTCTATCAATAATACCTTCCCAAATAACATTTCAAAAAAATAGAGATTCAATGATATTCAAGTGTGATTTGAATGAGATATCCTTGCCTCTTATTTATACTTTTAGGGTTAACCCACTTATAGCCACTTGTTCACTTAACTTAACCACTTTCTATAATTAGTAAGTTCTCCATTAACTTTATTATTTAAATAATTTACTTTGCATCCTCTTTGACTTATAGTACACTCATCACTTCACTTTATTATTTAAATAATTTCTTCTTTGCAAACACTTTGACTACTTTGACCTTTTGGGGCTTCTAGATGACTCATGAGGGTTCTCCAACTTCACATGGCCATAACTCTCTAATCGTGAGGAGTTATGTGACGTTCCACATACCACTAGAAATAGCATGACATGTACTATCCATATAGAATAGTTTTACCTAGAAATATATCAAAACTCATACCATTATCCATAAAACCAACTTGGGTCCATTACCCAAACCTTTGTGCTATCGGAATTCGCTACCAGAATTTCTTCAAGGGTTGACATCAATGACAACCAAAGAAATTAATCAATAATCTCCCCCTTTGGAATCGATGGCAACACTTTGATGCAATACTAAAGTCATATCACTCATGCTCCACCTGTGACCATCGCCCCCCCCTGTGCTCTTTCTCCAAACATTTACCTTTGCATCTGATAAGTCTCTCCCCCTTTGTCATCAATGGAAAAGGTATCTTTCCATCTGAGGCTGCTTCCCTTGACTGAATTATTCCTTAAACTGATCTCCCAACCTAAACTGTCCTCTTTATGGTGCTTCCTCGTCTAAATCTAAGACATATAAGATAAACATTCAAAAGTATTCATTTTGGAGTAGAAATTACTCCAAGTCTCTGGCGAAGATACTCAAAGTCTTCCCTTGGAAGTGGTTTTGTAAAGATGTCTGCCATTTGTTCTTTTATGCCCACATATTCAACTCTTATATTTTTCTCTACAGTCCGTTCCCGTAGAAAGTGATACTTAATTGGAATGTGCTTCATCTTGGAGTGCATCATCAGGTTTTTTGAGATAGTAATGGCACTTGTATTGTCACAATAAATTGGAATGGGCTCATCATACTCAACCTATATATCTGTCAAAGTTCGTTTCATCCATAGAACCTGTGTACAACATCCCATTGCTGCAATATACTATGTTTCGGCTGTAGATAAAGATATTGATGATTGTTTCTTGCTTAGCCATGATACTAAACACTCACCCAAGTAGAACGATGCTCCACTGGTGCTTCGTCAGTCATCAATGCAACCTGCCCAATATGCATCTGTGTAAGTAATAAGTGATAGATATTTTCCTTTTAGATACCATAATCCAAACTCTTATGTTCCTTTGAGATATCTGAAAATCCTCTTCACTGCTAATACATGTGAATCATTTGGTGCTGCTTGAAATTGTGCCACATGTCCAACTACCTGCATTACATCTGGTCTGGATGTTGTCACATATAGTAAGCTACAAATCATTGACCTGTATTGCATCTGGTCTGTAGAATTTGAATCATCATCTTTGCTCAACTTGCAACCGATTTTCATAGGATTGATAACTAGTTTGAAATCTTCAATTCCAAACCTTTTTATCATTTCTCTATTATACTTAGTTTGAGAAACAAAAATTGATTGGTTTCTTTGACGCATTTGAAGACCCAGAAAGAATGATAGTTCTCCAAGTAATGACATTTCAAATTCATTTTGCATATCATTTGTAAATTTTTGTCTTAACCTGTCATCAGTACTTCCAAAAATAATATTATCAACATAAACTTCAATTAATAAAATACTATCTTGAGTTATCTTGATGTAGAGTTTGTTGTCTTCACTTCCTTTTCTGAACCCTTCCTATTGTAGATATTTATCTAGTCTAGAGTGCCATGCTCTAGGAGGCTATTTTAAACCATACAAGTGTAGATTTTAACCTTTTACAATATTTATTGCAAACAAATTTTCAGTAAAAGAACATAAATGATACAATGGAAAATACAAACATTACATAGATATTTTTCCCCTGGAAACCCAAACCGGGAAAACCAACATATTTTATATTCATTCATAGTGTTACATTGTTTACAATACAATACACATATAGGAGCCAACGACATACAAAACCCTAACCCAATGACCTGGATTAGTCAACAACTCTAATTCCTTAACCAGAAATAGAAAACCATTGGCAAAGAAACCATGTGCGAAAAACCACCTATATATGTGACATGTTTCCCAAGGCAGACACTACTACTCGTGCAAAGAATATAACACCCTCATGTGCACTCGACGCAATGTAGACACTACTACTCGTCAAAAGAATATAATACATACCCAACATTCTTCCACTCATTGTTTTCTTTGCATACAGGGGGTTACAGGGTTACATAGTCAACAATCCAAGGAAGCAATGCCCATGGATCCTTTACACCAAAAGAACTTCTCAGTGCTTACAGATTTTGTTAATGAATCTGCAACATTCTTCAAAGTGTCCACCTTCATCAACAATACTTTATTTTCTTCAATCATATCTCTCACAAAGTGATATTGAATATCAATATGCTTTGTATTTGAATGATAAGTCGGGTTCTTCGACCGCAAAATTGCACTCTGACTTTCAAAATCTATCCTTATAGCTTGTTGTACCAACCCAATACCTGAACACAATCGTTGTAACCATATTGCTTCCTTACTTGCATGAGTGGTTGCCATGTATTCAACTTCTGTAGTTGAAAGTACCACTATAGTCTGTCTTTTTCTCATCCAACTTATTGCTCCTCCAAACAGGTTAAACACATACCCACTTGTATATCTCCCACGATCCAGATCTCCAACCCAGCCTGCATCCACAAAGCCATGTATATCCACCACTCTTTCCAATCCCGGTCTTCCTTCATAGCACAATCCATAACTAGTAGTGCCACGCAAATACTTGAAAACCTTCTTTACTTCTTTTCAATGCTCCTTCACTGGTTTTGACATATACCTGCTCAAAAATCCCATTGCATGTGCAATGTACGGCCTAGTACATACCATTGCATACATCAAACTTCCAATTGCACTCGCATATGGAACACGAGACATGTCCTCCTACTCTTCTTATGTCTTGGGACACTGATCCACAGATAAATTTACCCCAACATGAATAGGAACCTTAACCGGTTTACATTCCTGCATATTAAATCTCTGCAATATTGTCTCGACATATTTTATCTAATTTAACCAGAGTTTCTTCTTTTTCTGATCTCTTTTAATTTCCATGCCCAAAATGAAATTTGAAGCAACGAGATCCTTCATGTCAAATTTAGAGGACAACTGAGTTTTCACATCCTAGACAATCTCTTTGTTGTTTCCTATCAACAACATGTCATCCACATACAAGACCAAATAAATTAAATGATCACCAATTAATTTAAAATACACACAATGATCCTCTTTACTTCTTGTGAAGCCAAGTCCTAGCATATAAGTATCAAAATTTTGAAACCACATCCTTGGTGATTGTTTTAAACCATGCAAGGAATTTTTTAGCTTGCATACCAACTCCTTCTTTCCCTTCATAGCATAACCTTCTAGTTGTTTCATATAGATTTCTTCTTCCAGATCTCCATGTAGGAATCTTGTCTTCACATCCATCTGTTCTACTTCAAAATCAAATGCAACAACAACAGATAATAAAAATCTTATAGATGTTAACTTGGCAACAGGAGAAAAATCTCACCAAAATCAATTCCCTTAACCTGGGAATAACCCTTTGCTACTAACCGAGCTTTGTATTTCTCCACTTTTCCTTTTGCATTAAGCTTCTTTTTAAATACCCATTTGTTTCCAATATGATTTCTTTCAGTCGACAACTCCACTAGATCCCAAGCCTCATTCTTATCCAACGTTGTCATTTCTTCGTCCATGGACCTTTTCTAGAGATTTCCATCCTCTAAATACACTGCCTCCTTGACCGTTCTAGGATCATCATCAGTAATAGAAAAATAAAAATCTGAACAGAAATCAGATGGAGTATACCTTTCCGGTAGTCTTCTTTCTCGAACTGATCTTCTCAATACTGGAGTATAAGGATCTTCTTCTTCTTATTCTTTTTCTTTTGTAGAGTCTGATTCATCATCCTTTAAATCAAACTCTATTTTCTCTGGTTCTTCCTTGGTAGGACTTCCTGTTTAACAACATCCTTCATTTCTCTAAATACCACATCTCGGTTATACACTACCTTCTTAGTTTCTAGGTTCCAAAGCTTACAACCTTTGAGATCATATTTATATCCAATATAGGTACACTTTTCATCCTTCTTATCTAGCTTACTCCTGTTTTCATTTGGAACATGAACATATGCATCAAAACCAAATACCTTGATATGTGTGAGAGAAAGTTTCTTACCAGTCCATACCTCTTGCAGAGTCTTGTCATCCAACGTTGATGAGGGTGATATGTTGACTAGGTAACATGCAGTACCCACTGCCTCTGCTCAGAATTCTTGCCCTAACCTGGCACCACTGAGCATGCACCTTTATTTTTCCATTAGCGTCATGTTCATCCTTTTTGCAACTCCATTATGCTAAGGTGTATATGGAGTAGTCTTATGCCTTTATATAATGCACTTCTAACAAAATTCTTCAAATTCATTCCCGCAGAACTCTCTGCCATTATCTGTTATCAACACCTTAATTCTTTTCTCTGTTTGATTCTCAACAAGAGCCTTAAACTCTTTAAACCTGTCAAAGACTTTGTATTTCTTCTCGAGGAAATATATCCAAGTATTCCTCGAAAATTCATCTATAAACGAGACATAGTACATAGATTTTCCCAATGATGGGATCGACACAGATCTAAAAACATCACTGTGAACTAGTTGTAAAATTCCTTCTACCCTCATTGCACTAGAGGGGAATCTTACCCAATTCTGCTTCCCATGTAGAAAATGTTCACATAAATCAAAATCCAAAGAGCAATTAGAAATACCTTCAACAATACCTTTACCGTGTAGTAGTCGAAGACCCTTTTCTCCGATATGCCCCGGTCTTTGATGCCACAACATAACCTTTTCTCCAGAGACTGTAGTATTTATTTCTTCTTCAAATCCAATATCAGGAATAATGGAACTATTACACCCATCACTAATAATGCTTCCTTGCAGCTTATACAGAGTTCCAAACAGAACTCCCTTCAGCAACACCATTGTTCCTCGAGCCATCCTGCAGATTTCCTTTTCAAATATTGGTGTTACCCCTGCATCATCCATTTTTCTTACAGAAATCAAATTTCTGGCTAAACCTGGGATGTAAAAAACACTAGGCAGTGTTCTAATCCTTCCATCTATGAGTCTCAACTTGAATTTTCCTCAAACTATGATTCTGGTTGTCGAGTCATCACCTAAGAAAACATTACCTCCATCATACCTTTCAGATTCACAGAACCACTCTTTATGAGGAGTCGTATGAAATGATGCACCTGAGTCAACCAATCATTCCTCATGATCTGCATGTGTGCTTGAAGAAGCCAAGTACACATCCCCTCCTCTTCCTTGGAGGTCTTTTCTTCTGTAGAAGGAGATTCTTCAGATCCCTTTTTTTTCTCAACTTTGGATCTACACTACTTCTTGTAGTGCCCTTGTTTTCCACATCTCCAACATACCTTTACAATTTTTTTGGGAGATTTAGATCCACCCTTAGACTTAGATCTCCCACTTAAGAAATTAGATCTATTTTTTTCCCAGGAATGTCCTCTTGCAAATAATGTGTCTGTGCTCTGTCCTTCCATATTCATCTGTCTCATCTCCTTCGACAACAAGGATGAGACCACTTCATCAAACTTCAAGGCAGTTGTATTACTACCTATGGCCACAACCAAACTATCCCACGAGTTTGGTAAAGAACACAATAAATTGATACATTTATTTTCATCTGAAATTTAATCTCAACAGATACTAACTGACTTACCACAGTATTGAAGGCATTCAAATGCTCTACCACTGAGTCCCCGTATCTCATCCTCAGGTTATACAACTTCTTTCTCAGGAACAATTTATTTGATAGGGACTTAGACTGATACAAACTCCCCAACTTTTCCCATAAATCCTAGGTTGTAGCTTCCTCTAACACATTCAGAAATATTGAATCGGAGATACACATTTGGATTATGCTCTTTGCCTTCCAATCCAACTTTTTCCAGTCATTTGTTGAAGTTTCTATAGGTGCAATACCTGGATCTACCGCGATCCACTGATATCTGTCCACCAACAGATCTTCCATATTGAGCTTCCACGACTCGAAACTTTTTCCATTAAACTTCTCGATCTCCATCTTCGAATTGTTTGTCATTTCTTTTCACCTGAAAAATCAATACCATAGATATTCCACTGTAACAAGACTTATCACAATCTCGAGCCAAACCCTTGACCACAAAGGCGTCCCTCTGAAGCCAAAAAAGCTCTGATACCAAATGTAGATTTTAACCTTGTACAATATTTACTGCAAACATATTTTCAGTAAACGAACAGAAAGGATACAATGGTAAATACAAACATTACACAGATATTTTCCCCTGGAAACCCAAACCGGGAAAACCAACATATTGTATATTCATTCATAGTGTTACATTGTTTACAATACAATATACATATAGGAGCCAATGACATCCAAAACCCTAACCCAATGACCTGTATTAGTCAACAACCCTAATTCCTTAACCAGAAATAGAAAACCATCGACAAAGAAACCATGTGCCGAAAAACCACCTATATATGTGAGATGTTTCCCGAGGCAAAATTTTTTTTCTCGGGGGCATTCGCTCCCCTGCACACCCGACGCAACATAGACACTAATACTCGTGCAAATAATATAACACATACCCAACAACAATGCCTTCTTCAATTTACACACATAATCTGCGTTCTCTAATAATTGAAATCCTTCTGATTGTTCAATATAGACTTCTTCTTCAAGTTCCCCATTCAAAAAAGTAGATTTCACGTCCATCTGATACACTTTAATATTCTTGGAGCATGCATAAGCTAAACGAAATTAGATTGCTTCCATTATGGAAACTGGAGAAAATGTCTCTTCAAATTCGATTCCTTCAACCTTTGTGTATCCTTTACATACCAATCTAGCTTTGTTCCTTATAACCTGTCCGTCTTCATTCAATTTATTTCCGAATACCCACTTTGTGTCAATCAAATTCTTATTCTTCAGTCTTGGAATCAATTCCCAAGTGTCATTATTCTCTATTTGATCCAATTCTTCATCCATGGCCTTATTCCATAATTCATCATGTCCATACTTTCCAAGACTCTAATGCACACTGTCCATATTGTTGACCCATTTATTACTATACTATCATGAAGTATAAACTACTACAAATGATTGCTCTTTTGCTAACTGACTGCTATGAATATGTCTATTCAAAATATGCAAGCTGCTCGAAGGATGGTTCTTTGGTCTATCACAACTATCGCATAGATTCCCCCTATATAATATTCATGTTACCTGGGAGTCTCTAAGTCAGATGGCTCAGAACAATTATTTCTCTGATGTGTATTCATCATCATCTTCATTGGTATATTCACCATCTCTCTAAGCTATGACTTCTTTTATTTCTGTCCGTGGATTCATATTTCACTATGTTATCACACATTTTGTAGTGAGGATAAGGGCTAGAGATTGAAGAGGCAAACTGGCATAACTAGAACCAATCCCACCCAATGTCACCTCGATGGGATGGTTGTTTCTATTTAGGGAGGTAAGGCCCAGGGGAGACATCCCCGGTGACCTGGGGTTTTGAGAAGGAAAAGGATTATAAGGTAAAGATAAGTTTCCCCCCTCACAAGTCAGCACCGAGCAGATAGTCCGACTAAAAACCAATAATAAAGTATAGCCAAAAAGAGAGATACACCTGCCTGAGACGAAGCAACTGATATATGCAAGCTTGCTCGCTTGGTTAGTATTTCATTAATGTCTATCTGATATATATAAGAAATTGAATAATAAATATTGACGAAGTCAATGTTTATGAAATAACAATGATATATAATGTCACTTCTTCAATAAATGCTAAGAAAATGTGGCATTCAATGTAACAATCAACACTTCATTCAAGTAATGCCCTTAAGTCAACCATTCAATTGCTCAAAAGTAAAACGATGGCTGCACAAATGATATTAATAGCAAGTGATGACGACAATAGTAGGTTAACAAGGTTAGTTTTTTAAGCTAGGGTTTCATTCAAAGTATTGAGAGTTGTTTTGATCATAACATTCACAGGTTTGGTCTTAGATCAGTGCGTTTCCAGGGTTAATGGAGTCAAAAGGAGGATGCAGGAGCTGAAGGATCAAGAAGATAGTAAGGCTAAGGACTGGAAGGTGAAGCTTTCAGGTGTTGCTATGGAAAGGCCTCAAAGTCAAAACCCTAGGGGAGAGAGGCTCACTTTGGTGTAGGGGAACTAGGCCTTAATGCTCTCTCCTCCTTTCTTAACTCAATGGAAAAAACGACTAGCTTAGAAAATCACATAGAACTAAGACATGAGGATTTGCAAGGAAACGTGTTGCTATGGCAAGGCTTCACCAAACAAACCCTAGGAAAATCGGCTCATCAAAGTGTAGGGGAACTAGGCCTTGAGGCATTTTCTCCTTCTTAGTTTCATAAAAGTAAAACGGCTAACATAGGAGAAGATAAATTTGAGTGTTTCTAAGGCAAGGCTCAATCCTCTTCAGCATGAAAGAGTAGAGTATTTCTAGGGCAAGGCTCTACCTCACTTCGACAAATGAAATGGCCGAAAATCTCAATGGGGACATGAGACAAGGACCTTCTATGTGTGCTTGTCCCCTAGGGTTTAAATCAACAAAATTATAACCATAAATGCAAGAGAAATAACACTACAACCATTCATTCCAGAATTTTTGCATAAATTTACTTACATTTAACCAAGAAATCAAGTAGCAAACCCTAGTTGTAACACCTTCGACCAAGATAAATGCCAAAAATATCAAATAAATATTTCCTTCAATAAGTGCACCTCACAATTTCAGCCAATAACCTCAAGTGTAGTGCAAATTTCAGACCTCAATAATGAGTGAGTGAAATATGATGAAAAATGAGAGTGAAAACCATCAATTTATACTATACCATGACCTAATTTCACTTTTAGGTCATAAAAAGGTCGACAAGGCCAAAATACTAAAAATCATATTGTTTTACATTAAATGTTCAAAATTAAACCCTAATCAAGCTAAAGAGAGACGTCATGCCCCTTTAAGAGAGATGTTATCCCCTTCTAGGGAAGATGTAACATCCTGAAGAAAAATGTTAGCCCTCCTTGAGCTTCTCCAGCCCGCCACATGTGCCAACAATACCTCCCAAGACGTCCATAAGGTTGGATGACATCATGATCATCATGGGTGATGTCCTAGGCCTTCCAAGGCCAACGTTCCACTGAAAATGGCACAATCCCCCTCAGTCAAGCTCTTCCAGGGTGCCTCTGGTGGAACATCCTCCTCTTCTCTGGTGCAAAGCCCTTGATCCATCTCTGTCCTATCTCTGCCCCTTGATGGGGTCCCAACATCCATCTGATGGGCTCTTCAGCCCCATGGAGGTCCAAACTAATCATCTCCCCATGTGTATCGGTCCAAAATGGTACCTGTCCATTGGACATGATCCTGCACATCAATAGCTACACCCTCCATGGGCTCATAAGTCACAGGGATCATAGCAATTTCAATCACATCTCAACATCAATATTATTAAACATGTGCATAAAATCCCTAACACATCAGTTAAAATCTCAAAGCCATTGCACTAGCCTGCAATACAAGTTTGGAGAAAATGACAGGGCATCCTATTGGGCTAGTGTCCACTAGAAAAGGAAAGTTTCTGGAAGAGAGATCATCAGAGCCATGTAAGTGGGTGAGGTGGTCAAGGGATGTACTGGCAAGTGGGTGTAGTGGGAGCAGAGGATGCAAGGCTTTACCTATGGGTGCCTTTGTAGATGGTGAGTTGCACCTGTCCTAAATGAAAATATTTCCAAGCCCATGCCTTTATTCTTTTATTCTTTATTGCTTTTTCTTTAAGAGGCTAATCAGGGGACACTGCCCTGGTGTGGTGACCAATGGTGATAGCGTTACCCACAAGTACTTTTGCAGAAATGAGAAGGTTGGCTCGTGATGAGACCCCCTTTCCCTTGGCCATGCAACCAAGAGTCACTACGCTGGCATGGTAACCAGATGGTGGTAATGTCATACTGCTAGGTACCCATGGACCTAATAGGTTGGCTCATGATGAGACCCCCTATCCTCTGACTAGGTCTTGTTTTGTTCTTTTTACGAGTCCCTCTTGTTTCTTGCTGATAATCCTTTTATTTCTTTCTCGGGGATCTGTGGGTGAAGAATATCGAGGTTTTATTCTTAGGATTTTACCTTTTTCCATCTTGTTTTTAACTTCTAATCCTTTATCCCCTTCTTCCCACGAGGTAAGGTGCAAATATGAAAATGGTCAACCCAGTGCTTGGACAAGTGTAAAGGGATAGATGAGTGGGAAGCAAGATGAAAAAGTGGTGATGGATTTTCAGAAATCCCCCCATTGGCAAACCAAAACCTACGGACACAGGCTTACTAGGGCATCATGTCAACCCCCCCAGACATGGTCAAGTGGGCAAGTATAAGATCCAAGAATTTTTTAGAAACAAAAGAAATTAAATGCACATATTCAAGGGTTTTGATGATCATAGTGACACATACCATGATACCTGGACTCATTACCTCATGGAGCAAGAACCATCTCTGACATAAGACCAAGCCAATGGTGATGGATGTTGTTGTTGCTGACAAAGTAGAGGCATTGAAAGGGATAAAATATGGGCCCTCCAGGGCCATGCCAAAGTCGATCTGCCTCTCAGTACTCCATGTCTAGGACCTGTGGGCCTCAATACATGATCTCCTAGTTATCCCTAAAAGTGGGGGATAACACACTACAATGCCTGAAAGTACAATCTCTTGAACATGTTCCTTATTTACATGTCATTTTATTTCAGTTGTTTTCCAAACCTTTCTGTCTTTGACATCTTTCTTTTTCTCTGTAGAATTTTCTTCATATCGTTTTATTGTCAATCTTGCGATCTCTGGGACCTGGTCTTTGTTCACATATTCTTCATGTTTTCTTATCCATACTTTCTTACATATGATATCAATGTTTTCTTTCATGGAAGTATCGATCATGCTTCTACAATCACTATCTATGTGTCCATAGTTATGACATTTGTAACATTCAATGTTACGTGGAGCCACATAGGCATTTTTTGCTTGAACATTTCTTTTATAATCCCTGCAATCTGCAACCTTATGTCCAAAGTTAGTACAATAAAAACAATGACCATTAAAGAAATTTTCATACCTAGGAGTGAATGATATTTTTTGTGGCGTAGTCCTTCTGAATTTTTTCCTTGACTGATCATGATTGAAGATTCCTTGTGGCTTGAACATGGATGGTCTTCTTGAATATGTATCTTCAATATTTTTCTTACATTATGGTTGACCATGATTCCTTCCTTTGAATACTTCTGCACAAATCTTTCTATTTTCTTCATTCCTCTTTTCTAGCAACCTAGAGTGCTTCTCTTCATTCTCTATAACTGATGTGGATGTTTCTGTCTCTTCAATGTTCTTGTTGATCTTGACGATTTTACTTCTCAATGTGACAACTTCTTCGTGAAGCTTCTCAACCTCTTCTTCTTTCTTCATTATCTAAGACTTCATGACTTCTTCTGTTCTTTTTCGCTTCTTCAAGATGAATTTTTAATGTGATTATTTATTCTTCAAGTCCTTTCTCTTCTTGAACAAACTCTGCCTCAAGTTGGTTTAGATAATTAGTTATTTCCTTAAGATGATCTGTCAATATCTTCTCTCTCATTTCTACTTCTTCCTTCTATGCTTCTATGTTGGCTTCCAAATATTGCTTTTGATATTCAATATTTTCTTTGATCTTTGTGGATTCTTCTAGCTGATTTCTTAAGTTCTCAATAACCTGTTAGGATTCTTCAATTCTTTCTTGAGTGAACACTTTCCTTTTATTCTCTTAGTTCATTTAAAGCACTAATCAATTCTGTTTCATAATTGTCTTAATAACATAACATATGTTATGTTATAATATAACATAACATATGTTATGTTATAATATAACATAACAATTTTTCAGTCTCATTTCCTTCATGGCATTATATTTCAAGATGTCTGTGTTTTTCACAATTAAAGCAAAACAACATACCTCTGATGATTATTTACTTTTCATCTTTTGAATTTGTTTGACATGGTGAACATAATTCTTCTTGATCTGTATCTCCATCTTCTTTGGCATTTTCTGAATCTGTGATGAGTGAAGAATATATGTCATGTAACTTATCCCAAATTTCTTTGGCTGATGAACATTTACCAGACTTTTCTCTTATCAGATTAGGTAATCCTTTCGAGATGAAATCCATTGTTATTTTGTTATTCTTCTTCAACTCCTTCTTGACTGCAGTCTTTTCTCTTTTTGAACTATCATATCCTGTAACAACTGATAACCAAATATAATGTCTTTGTGCTTGTAAAAATACTTTCGTCCTTATGCTCCACATCTCATACTTAAAACCATTTTGACCATTAAACATTGGTACTCCATTCTCAAAATAATCCATGATCTCCTTCCAGTGGTTAAATTGTTTCCTGAAGGAACTGACTCTGAAACCAATTGTTGGATTACTGAGAGGGGGGGGTGAATCAGTAATAGAGAAATTTAATCATTTTTCACCGTAAAATGCAAGTGTTATATCAATGTAGCATTATCACCCAATAGTTTTAGAGTAAATAAACAATGAACAAATGAAGAATTGCACACATACACAGTACACCAGTGTTTTACGTGGAAACCGAAAGCGGGAGAAAACCACATAATGTTTTTTCTTATATGTCTTTAAGAATTACATTCATTGGAAGCACCAACTTTCTTTGTTTTCCAGTTGTAACTGGAAGGAGGCTCAAACCCCCTAGTTTCTCAGGCTGCAACCTAAGGGAAGCTCCAACTCCCCAATTCTCTGGCTACAACCAGAAGGAGGCTACAACCCCCTATGTTCTCCGGCTACAACATAAAGGTGGCTACAACCACATGTATTTGTTCCGTCCAGCCACCCTGAAATATAAGTAGAATGATGGAACCACTGTCACACTATCACTGTGAGATATACTATTGTAAACATGTACCAATCAACCTGCACCAAAAAACCTGTACCAATAACATGTTCCAACATGTACCATACATCAGCCTGTACCATAAACAAGTGCATCAACCATGCACACAACTGTACCTCAACCTACACCATGAAAAATTGCATCAACCATGCACCAAACCTGTACAAATAACCTATCACAATAACATGTCCAAACAACCTATCACAACAACCTGTCTCATCTATCTTATCAACCAAATCATATATACTCACCAGGACAAATCTCATTCATATGCACAATATCACCAATATGTGCATCATCCAAGCATAACACAACAACTCATAATCATCACCAAGATCAATATGTGCTTCTAATAATATACCAAGACAAGTATGCTACATCATCCATAAACCATGTGTCAACAATACTACTAACAAGTACCTCCAACCATGTACCAAGTATGTACCAATCATGCATCAACTACACATCAACTATGACTCATCTAGATGTACCAACATCATAAAATATACACCTCATGTATGTGCCAACTCATCAACTACTTGTCTCATCCATGTACCCAACATGTACCTCAACCAAAATTCCTCATCAATTTCATCATCCAAATATGATCTGATCACATATACCTCAAACACTATACCACAAGTCTGTACCTCAAACCATGTGCTAGAACCTCACTGTTATACAACTTCTATTTGTACCAATAACTTCAGCAACATACCTCAACCAAAATCCCTCAAACATGAATCAATATTAAACTTCAGTAGATCTTCCTCAGATCAACTCTATAACAAGCCATAAACTCCCAAGAGGGCATCCAACATATCTACAAGGCAAACCCTCAACTTTATTCATAAATTCAACACTACACATATGAGAACTAGACCCTTTTTTTCCTTTCTTGTAGTGTTCTGTTGCCGCTGTTTTGCTGCTGCAAATCCACTGTTGCAATTTTTCTGTCGCAATTTTTCTGCCGCACTTTTTCTGCTGCAATTTTTCTCTATTAATAATACCTACCCAAATAATCTTTCACAAAAATAGATATTCAATGATATTCAAGTGTGATTTGAATGAGAAACCCTTGCCTCTTATCTATACTTTTATGTAACTTCCTCAAGGTGTTACCTTCTAACCATCTTAACCCACTTTCCTTATTTTAGGGTTAACCCACTTACAACCACTTGTCCACTTAACTTAACCACTTTCCATAATTAGTAAGTTCTCCATTAAATTTATTATGCATCCTCTTTGACTTATAGTACACTCATCACTTCACTTTATTATTTAAATAATTTCTTCTTTGCAATCATTTTGATTACTTTGACCTTTTGGGGCTTCTAGATGACTCATGAGGGTTTTCCAACTTTACATGGTCATAAATCTTTAATCGTGAGGACTTATGTGACGTTCCACATACCACCGAAAATGGAATGACATGTACTATCCATCTAGAATATATCAAAATTCATACCATTATTCATAAAAAAAAATTGGTTCCATTACCCAAACCTTTGTGCTACCGAAATTTTCTACCATACTTTATTCAAGGGTTGACATCAATGACAACCAACCAAATTAATCAACATCCAAAACCCTAAACCAATGACCTGGATTAGTCAACAACCCTAATTTCTTAATCGAAATAGAAAACCATTGACAAAAACCATGTGGCAAAAAATCGCCCAACAATGGACACAAAAATCGAGGTAACATGTAAAACGAGGCAAAAATGTGACACGTTTCTCGAGGAAAAAAAATCCTCAGGTCGTTGCCTCCGAACCCACGTGCACACCCAGTGCAACGCAGATACTACTACTCATTGAAAGAATATAACACATACCCAACATTCTCCCACTTGTTGTTTTATTTTCATACAAGGGGTTACAAGGTTACATAGTCAACAATCCAGGGCAACAATGCCCATGGATCATCTACACCAAGATAATTTCTTAGTGCTCACATATTTTGTTAATGAATCTACAACATTCTTCAAAGTTTCCACCTTCATCAACAATACTTTATTTTCTTCAACCATGTCTCTCACAAAGTGATATTGAATATCAATATGCTTTGTCTTTGAATGATAAGTCGGGTTCTTCGCCAAAAAAATTACACTTTGACTGTCAAAATCTATCTTTACAGCTTGATGTATCAACCCAATACCTGAAAACAATATTTGTAACCATACTACTTCCTTACTTGCATGAGTGAATGCCACGTATTTAGCTTTTGTAGTTGAAATTGACACTACAACCTATCTTTTGATCATCCAACTTATTGCTCCTCCAAACAAGTTAAACACATACTCACTTGTATATCTCCTACGATATAGATCTCCAGCCCAGTCTGCATCCACAAACCTATGTATATCCACAACTTTGTCCAATCTCGGTATTCCTTAGTAGCACAATTCATAGCTAGCAGTGCCACGCAAATACTTGAAAACCCTTTTTATTGTTGTCCAATGCTCCTTCCCGGTTTTGACATATACCTGCTCAAAACTCCCACTGCATGTGCAATGTTTGGTCTAGTATAGACCATTGCATACATCAAGCTACCAACTGCACTCGCATATGGAACATGAGACATGTCATCCTCCTCTTTATGTGTCTTGGGACACTGATCCACAGATAACTTTACACCAACAGGAATAGGAACCTTGATCGGTTTACATTCCTGCATATTAAACCTCTGCAATATTGTCTCAACATATTTTTTCTGATTTAACCATAGTTTCATCATTTTCCTATCTCTTTTAATTTCCATGCCCAAAATGAAATTTGAAGCACCGAGATCCTTCATGTCAAATTTAGAGGACAACTGAGTTTTCACATCCTCGATAATCTCCTTGTTGTTTCCTATCAACAACATGTGATCCACATACAAGACCAAATAAATCAAATGATCACCAATTAATTTAAAATACATACAATGATCCTATTTGCTTCTTGTGAAGCCAAGTCCCAACATATACGTATCAAATTTTTGATACCACATCCTTGGTGATTGTTTTAAACCATACAGGAACTTTTTTAGTTTGCATACCAACTCCTTCTTTCCCTTCACAACATTACCTTCTAGTTGTTTCATATAGATTTCTTCTTCCAAATCCCCATGTAGGAATGTTGTCTTCATATCCATTTGTTCTACTTCAAAGCTAAATGAAACAACAACAGATAACATAAATCCTATAGAGGTTAACTTGGCAATAGGAGAAAAAATCTCACCAAAATCAATTCCCTCAACCTAGGAATAACCCTTTACTACTAACCGAGCTTTGTATTTCTCCACTTTTTCTTCTTCATTTAGCTTCCTTTTAAATACCCATTTGTTGTCAATGGGATTTCTTCCAGTTGGCAACTCCACTAGATCCCAAGCCTCATTCTTATCCAAGGCTACCATTTCTTCGTCCATGGCCTTTTTACAGAGATTTTCATCCTCTAAATCCACTCCCTCCTTGACATTTCTAGGATCATTATCAGTAATAGACAAAGCAAAATTTGAACGAAAATCAGATGGAGTATACATTTTTGGTAGACTTGTTTCTCGAACCAATCTCCTCAATACTAGAGTATGATGATCTTCTTCTTCTGATTCTTTTTCTTCTGTAAAGTCTGATTCATCATCCTTTAAATCAAACTCTATTTTCTATGGTTCTTCCTTACTTGGTAGGACTTCCTGTTTAAAAACATCTTTCATTTCTCTAAATACCACATACCTTCAACCATACCTTTACCATGTAGTAGTCGAAGACCCTTCTCTATGATATTCTCCAGTCTTTGATGTCAAAACATAACCTTTTCTCCAGAGACTGTAGGAGTTCTTTCTTCTTCAACTCCAATATTAGGAACAATGGAACTATTACACCCATCACTAATAGTGCTTCCTTGCGGCTTATACAAAGTTACAAACCGAACTCCTTTCATCAACACCATTTCTCCTCGAACCATCCTACAGGTTTCCTTTTCAAATATTGTTTTTACCCTTACATCATCCATTTTTCTTACAGAAATCAAATTTATGGCCAAACTTGGGATGTGTAGAACACCAAGCAGTGTTCTAATCCTTCCATCTATGAGCCTCAACTTGAATTTTCTTGGACCTATGATTCTAGTTGTTGAGTCATCACCTAGGAAAAAATTACCTCCATCATACCTTCATATTCACAAAACCACTCCCTGTGTGGAGTCATATGAAATGATGTACCTGAGGCAACTAACCATGCCTCATGATTTGCATGTGTGATTGAAGAAGCCAAGTACATATCCCCTCCTTATTTCTTGGAGGTATTTTCTTTTGTAGAAGGAGATTCTTCAGTTCCCTTCTTTTTCTCAACTTTGGATCTACACTGCTTCTTATAGTGCCCCTCTTTTCCACATCTCCAACATACCTTTACAAAATTTCTGGGAGATTTAGATCTACCCTTAGACTTAGATCTCCCACTTGATAACTTAGATCTATTTCTTTCCTAGGAACATCCTCTTGAAAATAATGTGTTTGTGCTCTGTCCTTCCATATTCTTCTATCTCATCTCCTCCACTTCATCAAAATTCAAGGCAATTGTATTACTACCTATGGCCACAATCAGACTATCTCGGGAGTCTGGTAAAGAACACAGTAAAATGATATATTTATTTATATATGAAATTTTAATCTCAACATATACTAACTGACTTACCACAGTATTGAAGGCGTTCAAATGCTCTGCCACCGAGTCTCCATCTCTCATCTTCAATTTATACAACTTCTTTCTCAGGAATAGTTCATTTACTAGGGATTTAGACTGATACAACTTCCCCAACTTATCCCATAAATCCTTGGATATAGCTTCCTCTGACACATTCAATAATACTGAATCTGAGAGACATAGTCAGATTGTGCTCTTTCCCTTCCGATCCAACTTTTTCCAGTCATCTGTTGAAGTTCCTGTAGATGAAGTACCTGGATCTACCTCAATCCACTGATTTTTGTCCACCAACAAATCTTCCATATTGAGCTTCCACAACTCAAAACTTTGCCCATAAAACTTCTCGATCTCCATTTTCGAATTGCTTGCCATTTATTTTCACCTGAAAAATCAATACCACAGATCTCCCACTGTAACAAGGCTTATCACAGTCCCAAGCCAAACCCTTGACCACAAAGGTGTCCCCTTGAAGCCAACAAAGCTCTGATAGTAAATGTAAATTTTAACCTTGTACAATATTTACTGTAAAGAGATTTTCAGTGAAAGAACAAAAACGATACAATGACAAATACAAAAATTACACAAATATTTTTCCCCTAGAAACCAAAACTAGGAAAACCAACATATTCTATATTTATTCATAGTGATACATTGTTTACAATACAATATACATATAGAATCCAGTGGAATCCAAAACCCTAACCCAATGACTTGGATTAATCAACAACCTTAATTCCTTAACTGAAAATAGAAAACCATCGGAAAAAACCATGTGCCGAAAAACCTCCCAACAATGGACATGAAAATTGAGGCAACATGAAAAACGAGTCAAAAATGTGACACGTTTTCCAAGATTTTTTTTTCTTTTCTCAGGGACACTACCCTCAAACCCCCGCGCGAGGGATTTCTCCCCCATGCACCCCCCAAAGGGGGCCTAGAGAAATAATGTGAGTCACAAGGGGTCCTACCTATTTAGTCATTATTAATTAAGACCCTTATTTATATATTATTAGTAGTATTTATTTCTCCTAAACTGATTTTTTAAGTCAATTTGTCTTAACTAAAGAAAGTAGTTGAACTACTACAACTGATTTGGAAAGAATAAAAGAACAATTGGATGAAGAGACAAAAGGGAGAATAGAAGGAGAGAGATACAAGACTGAGGTTTTCTCTTTAGTTAAATGAGATAGTTTCAGTTTTCATTTATTTCTGAGTTTACTTGAAAGCCTAATCCTCTTGTTGACAGCAGGGTCTCATTGTAGACATCAAGGTTTAGGACTAAATTATACTTTTCACCCACTTTTTTTAGAGGTGTTGATTCATTCTTGATAGTCTGTGTATTCTTGTATATTTGTGAATTAATTTTCATGGCTGATATAGAATATCTTGTAGAGTCAAAATAGAAGCAGTTTGTGGCAAGATGATTTAGATCATTGATTTCAGTTTTATCTTATTGTCAGAGTCTTTTTGTATGTTTTCCATCGGAGATATATAAATTTGAATTTTTTCCATACCCTTGCAGGGGTTTGTAAAGAGAAATACACTTTCGGTATCTCAGAATGAAATAAAAGCATATTTTTGTTCTGTCTCATACATGTGTTTTCATGACTTGGTTACTTTTTCTCTTTTCTCCATGTTTACTTTATTGTAAAATATGTAGACATTTTAGTAGATTTGTATAAATTTTATTTTACATTGCAACATATACAAATTATAAAATCAACCTTAATCCTTGTATTTAATACTCACGGATTGAGTGAATGTTTTTGAGGCTATAAATCTCGGGTGACATTCCCAACTATCTTGTCCTAGCCAAGAAAGATCTGAAAATGATTGAGTAAGGTGTTCTATACCTTTTCCTCAACACACAATATTCTCGGAGAGTTTTATACAGCTTTGGTTATCACATTGAATTAGTGTGGGTTCCAGCTCAACACTGAACAAATCTGAGAGTATCTTTCTGAGCCACACTAATTCTGTACTAGAAACACTTGCAACAATGTATTCTGCCTCTGCAGTGCTTTGGGCTATGGAGCCTTTCTTCCTATTGGACTGAGAGATCATAGTTGAACCCAAACTGAAACAATATCTAGAAGTGCTCTTCCGGTCCACTATATTTCCCATCTAATTTGAATATGTATAGCCATGAAGCATTACACCTCCACTAGAGGTGTATCTGATCCCATAAGCTATAGTCCCCCTGACATATCTGAGCATATGTTTAGCAGCAACCATATTAATTTTTTCTTACTCACACATGAACTGGATGAGGGAATTCACTGCGTAACAAATGTCTAGTCTAGTGTGTACTAGATACATCAAGGACCCAATAATCTGACGATATATTGTAGGGTCTTCTGGATCTGAACCTATAGCTTGATCATGTAACTTCTTCAGGTTATAAATCATAGGTGTGGTCATGGACTTACAGTCCAACATCCCAAATCTACGAAGCACATCAACTGCATACTCACTTTGTGAGAGAAATATCTCACCATGTTTCTACCACACTTTGAAACCAATAAAGTAATGCATAAGACCCAAGTCCTTCATTTAGAATTCTGTTGATAGCTATCTCTTAAACTAAGCTATCATATGTTCCTCCCCAGTAAGGAACAAAACATCCACATATAGAACCAAGATAACAGGATGATTCTTTACAATCTTTATATAAATATTATGATCTGCTATACTCTTGGAGAACCCAAGACTTTGAAGAAAAATGTCAATTCTTCCATACAAGCTCTTGGAGCTTGTTTCAATACATACAAGGTTTTCTTGAGTTTGAAGACATGTGATTCTTTCCCATGGATCACAAAACCCTCTGGTTGCTAGATATAAACCTTTTGTTCAACTTCACCATTAAGAAAAACAATCTTAACATCTATTTAGTGAAGTTTGCAATTAAAGACTAAAGCAAGAGAAATGATGACTTTGATAGAAGTATAACTGGCAACAAGAGAAAAAATCTCATCATAATCAGTTCCCTCTTTCTGAGAGAAACCACGAGCCACAAATCTAGATTTGAAATTTTCAACACTGTCATTTGTTTCATGCTTTATTTTGTAAATCCATTTAGAGGTTGCTACTAATTTTCCTTGAGGTCTCGAGACCACTTCCCATACATCATTATTCAATATTGACTCATATTATTCTATCATGGCATCCTTCCACACTTATGTTTGATAGCCTTGTCAAAAGTGGAAGGTTTAGAATCAATCACAATATTTAACTGAGCTATCAACCCTGAGTACTTATCTGGTTTCTTGCTTTCTCTAAAAGTTTCTTTAGGTGTTGCATGTTTTTCTTCTTCCTTTAAAATTTCACGACACCAAGTTGACTTCTTTTTGGTAGGAAGTTTATCTAAAGGAAACTCAATAGAATCCCTTATGGGGTCCATTGAAGGCTCTCTGGCCTCCTCCCTCTGCTCATCTAAAAGTTGTGAATCTGATGGTTCTGGAGATGGAGCTTCATCCTCCCTTGTATCACAAGAAACTTCCCTGCAATGATGAAAAGTAGCTTCCTCGTGGAAGGTCACATCTCTACTGACCTCTATGTAATTTTTCCCTGGTACATAGATTCGATATGATTTTGAGGTCTCACTGTATCCCACAAGAGTGTCTTTCTTTCCTGAGGTCTCTAACTTAGTCCTCTTTTCTTTTGGTACATGAATGTAGACAAGACTACAAAAAATGATCAAATGATCAATTGAAGGCTTCTTACCCGTGATGAATTTTTCTGTAGTTTTCTCTTCCAGGGATTTATGAGGGAACTTGTTCTGAATATAGACTGTAGTACTTGTATCTTTGACCCAAAGAGACAATGGAAGATTCGAATCATACATCATAAATCTAATTGCTTCACAAATTGTCATGTTATTTATTTTTGCAACCCCATTTTGTTGGGGATTATAAAGCACAGTTAGCTCCCTCTTAATCCCAAAAGCCCAGTAGAGATCATCATACTTTTGGGAGTCAAACTATTTTCCATTGTTTGTTCTAAAAAAATATATATTTCTACTTTTGGTTTGGTGTTTTGACTAGTTTTCCAATGGCCAAATCCTTTCTGCATACAACAATTATATATTCTATGCTCTCATTTAGCCATTTTTAAAGGTATTATCAAGTTTTATGCATCAATTCGCCATGGAATCACACAAGGTATGTATAATCATCGTTTTTTTCAATGATTTTATGATTAATTCATCTTCAGTTGATTGATTATAGTGATCTAACGTTTTTTGTTTTCTTGAAACATGTCAAAATATCGATCCGGTCTTCCATCCAGTCCCTCGTCCAGACCTCCGTCCGACACTCCATCTGACACTCGATCTGGCACTCGGAGCGCACAAAATCTCATGGTTATCACATCGAAGGGATTTGATGGATGAATTAGGAATATGGGTTTTATGCCCACTCATGCCCTCCAGCTATGGAGCTCGATGCATTTAGGATTGGGTAGTTGCAACGGCCGCTAAGTGGAACACACAAGACTATTAAGGAAGATGCTTCTGTTAAAATGAATTTAATGAAATTATTGTTTTTAGAGAGTGTCGACCCTTCGAGTGGTTGACCTCTCAAGCTCTGTAATAATCTATAAATATCGTTGTCTATTCCATGACGAAGGACATGAATTTTATTTTATACATAAACATTATCTCCATTTTGTTGTATACTTTGTTTTTATGATCAATGTCAATGTTGCGTTAACTCAATGACTGTGTTTTCCTGTTGAATTATTGCCACGAACTTTTGGGGGGGCCACCAGTGGTCTGAGTAATTGTTTATATCAATATATATATTTTCATCTGTCTAATTTTTTTTCATACTTCTTCAATTTTCATCTGTTTTTTTTTCATCTGTCTGTTTAAAATCCATTCACTGTGTATATCTTTCAATTTCAGATTGCTTGTTCACTTTGTATCTCTTTTAATTTAAGATTGCTTGCTTAATTCACCTCCCTGTATATCTTCTCTAATTTGCAGATCATTTTCTGAATTGTGTGTGTCACAAAGTATGTGCAGACGTTCGTGGTTACTTCTCGATATTTAGACTCTTAACATTTTGTTTGCAGGTTGTAGTTCACTTGTGTAGAAGTTGTCTAATTGTATTGTCATGTCTTTCTCTCCCTAGTTGTAAATCACTCTACAGAGTACTAATTTAGATAGTGTTTATGTATTAAGTTGTAATTTTAAATCCTCTATGTAGGTTTGTTTTATTTGCTAATTTTTCTTTTAGCATCAACATGATAGGATAGAAGCGGATTTTGAGTTATGATTTTCAGTAGCATCTTCGTTGATTTTGAGTATGATCTTCAATGGTAGCTTAGTTAACTTAAGGTTATGATTTTTAATGAAATCTCAATTATGAATTTGAATTATGATTTCTCACTAGCACTAGTTACGAGTTTGTAGGTTTGCACAAAGTATTTTCATTTTTATCTTAGTTATGAATTTCGATTAGGATTTCTGATAAGTGCTAATCATGAGTTTGTAGATTTGCTTGAATTAGTGATTTTGAACAGAGTATTTTCCAGCAGTTGTGTGATAGAGTGAATGATTGATGTTGAATCTCTTCTGCACAATGTTTAAAGATTATATGGATTCCAAGAACATTTAGTGTTACTTTTATGATGGAAAATTTTTCTATAGAATGCATTATCCATACTTTACACTTCTATGTAGATGTTAGCATTGAGTTAATTCCACTTGAATTGTCATTAGTAGTTAGATGCCATTGTGATGTCATTCACCATTGAAGACACAATCATCACATTTGATTACTATCACAACACTCTTGTTTTTAGTTAGGTAGAATAGTGTTTATTCTCTGCAAGATAGAAATAATTGTGAGTTTTTACTTTAAGAATAGAGTTCACTTGTAAAGATAGTTTTGACATATTAATTGCTTACTTCCTTACTTGTTTGTTCATTCAGAGGTGGATAGATCAAATAGATCAGAAATATATTACTTGTTATTTGCTTATTCAAAGATAGATTGAATAGCTTAAATAGCTTTGAAATAGATTACTTGTTATTTGCTTATTCAAAGATAGATTGAATAGATTAAATAGCTTTAAAATAGATTACTTGTTATTTGCTTATTTAGAGATAGATTAAACAGTTCATAGTCCTAGATTGTTTAAAGCTACTTAGATCAAATAGTTCCAGAATTTCTTGAAGCTTATTAGTTAAAGGTTGTTATGTATGTCTTAGAATCTGTTGTTTGAATAGATTTTAAAATTCATTGTCTAAAGTAGAATTGCGAATTGAAAAGAGTGTTGATCCCTAGGGTAAGCCATCTCCTTAGCTAGTCAATCTTTCTGCCTTGTCTCATACTGTGCCACAACTCTAAGTTTACTTATTTCGGGTTGAAAATTTAATTGAGGGAATTAGTACATATAGAATACCCATAATTTTTGGTGTCGTTGTCAGGGAGTTGTATTAAGATAGAAAATAGTTAGGAAGTAGATCATTTTTGAACATTAGCACTAGTTTGGTGGCAGGGGAACTTTAAGATGAGAGGTAAGAACCTGCACATATGTTATAGTAGGTTCCCCCAAACCCAATGGTAGTTTTTCTTTTTGTATTTCTTTCATGAAAAAACCTAGGGACCCAAAGAGAAGATATATCAAAACCAAACCAAAACTTCCGATGAAGATTCCTTCTAAAATTTTTGGAGGAAGGAACACTCCACCCATAAAATCCGCAGAACAATACCAAAAAGTAGGGGATAGCTCAACCCAAAGAGCTAAATAAGTCTCCGAAGAGACCAAAACTGGGGAAACTATAGAGCGAGAAATTGAAATATCAACAATAGTGGGACAAGAGGAAATACCACTCGATCCTTCATCAGAACTAGCCAACACAACCTTTTCCTTTTTACCACCATCAGGGGACTCCAACTTTGTAGATATCATTGACCCTGAACAGGTGAATGCTCTTTTTGGCAGTTCAACCAATATAATTGTATCCCAAGTTGAAACAACAATATTGGCACCAATAGTTTCAACGGGCTCAAGTAAAGTCCCGGACATCCAAATAGTAGATAAATATTCCTATCGAAGGGACACCTTTCCTATAAAAGAACCTTAGGACACTTTTTTATCTTCAAGGATAAAACCATTCATGTATTCTCTCTTTGGGAATCAAATCAGTATGGATGATTAGGAGGATCACAACCATGTGAGACATGTTGAGGGAGAAGAAGTTGGAAACCAAACATAAACCACCTTTGTATTGATTAATTTTGTTGGTTTTCATTGATGTCAACCCTTGAAGAAATTATGGTAGTGAATTTCGGTAGCACAAAGGTTTGGGTAATGGACCCAAGTTTGTTTGATGGATAATGGTATGAGTTTTGATATATTTGCAGGCAAGACTATTCTAGATGGATAGAACATGTCATGCCATTTCTGGTGGTATGTGGAATATCACATAACTCCTCACGGTTAGAGAGTTATGGCCATGTGAAGTTGGAGAACCCTTATGAGTCATCTAGAAGCCCCAAAAGGTCAAAGTAGTCAAAGTGTTTGCAAAGAAAAAATTATTTAAATAATAAAGTGAAGTGATGAGTGTATTATAAGTCAAAGAGGATGCAAAAGAAATTATTTAAATAATAAAGTTAATGGAGAACTTACTAAATATGGAAAGTGGTTAAATTAAGTGGACAAGTGGTTATAATTAGGTTAACCCTAAAATAAGGAAAGCGGGTTAAGATGGTTAGAAAGTAACCCCTTGAGAAAGCTACATAAAAGTATAAATAAGAGGCAAGGGTCTCTCATTCAAATAACAGGTGAATATCATTGAATATCTATTTTTGTGAAAGGTTATTTGGGCAGGTATTATTGATAGAAAAAAATTGTAGCAGAAAAAGTGCGGTAGGAAAACTGCAGTAAAAAAAGTGCGGCAGAAAAAGTGCGACCGGAAAAATTGCAGCAAAAACAGTGTGACAGAAAAATCGCGGAAAAAAAATCGTGATAGAAAAAGTGCGGCAAAAAAATCGCGGTAGAAAAAGTGCAGCAGAAAAATCGCGGCAGAAAAAGTGCAGCTAAAAAATCACGGCAACAACATAGTTGGGGTCTATTTATGAGAGATATGGCACATCTTGTTTGAGGTATGTTTTGTAAGCTAGGGTTTATCTCTTGAGATGTTTTTGGATGTTCAGTATTACTGCATATATCAGATTTGTTGAGGGATACAACTGGTATTTTGTTGTTGGCATTTGGCATATGGGTATTGGTCTTTTGGTTGTGATGTGTTGTTGAAGTTGTTGGTTTAGCTTGAGACTACATAACAGTGAGGTTGTGGCACATGGTTTGATATAAGGGTTTATGGTATTTGGTTTATGGATAGAGTGATGAATTGTTAGATAATTTTTTATGGTTATATTGGTGTATGTCTTTGGTATATGGTTGAGGTACATGTTGGGTACATGGTTGAGACAAGTAGTTGATGAGTTGGCACA
>ML776736.1:2179802-2190820 GCA_009831015.1 Picea engelmannii
GCACATACATGAGGTGTATAGTTGATGATGTTGGTACATCTTGATGAGTCATAGTTGATGTGTAGTTGGTGCATGGTTGATGCACTCGTTGATGGTACAAATTGAGGTACAGGTTAGTGCATGGTTGATGCACTTGTTTATGGTACATGTTGATTACAGGTTGTTTGGACATGTTATTGTGACATGTTATTTGTACAGGTTTGGTGCATGGTTGATGCATTTGTTTATGGTACAAGTTGAGGTACAGTTTGATGTATGGTACATGTTGGCACAGGTTGTTTGGTACAAGTTGATTGGTACAGGTTTACAACAGTATATCTCACCGTGATAGTGTGGAAGTGGTTCCATCATTCTACTTATATTTCAGAGCAGTTGGACAGGGCAGGGACGGGTGGTTGTAGTCGTAGAACATAGGGGGTTGTATCCTCCTTCTGGTTGTAGCTATCGAATTGGGGAGTTGGAGCCTCCCTCAGGTTGTAGCCTGAGAAACTAGGGGGTTGGAGCCTCCTTCCAGTTGCAGTTGGAAAACATAGGAAGTTGGTCCTTCCAATGAATGTAATTCTTAAAGACATATAAGAAATCATTCTGTGGTTTTCTCTCGCTTTGGGTTTCCACGTAAAACATTGGTATACTGTGTATGTGTGTGATTGCTCATTTTTTCATTGTTTATTTACTCTACAACTATTGGATGATAATGATACATTGATATAACACTTGCATTTTACGGTGAAAAATGATTAAATTTCTCTATTATTGATTCACCCCCCCTCTTAGTAATCCAACAATTTGTATCAGAGTTGGTTCATTCAGGAAATAGTTTAACCACTGGAAGGAGATCATGGATTATGCTGAGAATGGAGTACCAATGTTTAATGGTCGGAATGGTTTTAAGTATGAGATGTGGAGCAGAAGGACGAAAGTATTTTTACAGGCACAAGGACATTATATTTGTCTATCAGTTGTTACAAGATATGATAGTTCAAAAAGGGCAAAGACTGCAACCTAGAAGGAATTGAAGAAGAATAAAAAAATAGCAATTGATTTTATCTCAGAACGATTATCTAATTTGATAAGAGAAAAGGTTGGTAAATTTTCATTAGCCAAAGAACTTTGGAATAAGTTACATGACATATATTCTTCACCCATCGCAGATTCAGAAAATGCCAAAGAAGATGCAGATACAGATCAAGAAGAATTATGTTCACCATACCAAACGGATTCAGAAGATGAAGAGTACATAATCACCAAAGATATGTTGTTTGGATTTAATTGTGAAAAACATGGACATCTTGAAATAAAATGCCATGAAGGAAATGAGACAGAAAAACCAATTGAAAAGGAAGACAATTATGAAGCATAATTGATTAGTTCTTTAGATTAACTAAGAGAAGAAAATAATTCACTCAAGAAATAATTGATGAAACAAAAGGAAAGTGTTCACATTTTTTAAGAATCCCAACAGGTTATCGAGAACTTAAGAACTCAAATAGAAGAAACCAGAAAGATCGAAGAAAATCTTGAATATCAAAAGCAGTATTTGGAAGCCAACATAGAATCACAGAAGGAAGAAGCAGAAATGAGAGAGAAGATATTGGCATATCATCTTAAGGAAAGAACTAACGATCTAAACCATCTTGAGGCAGAGTTTGGTCAAGAAGAGAAAGGACTTGAAGAAGAAATAATCACATTAAAAATTCAGCTTGAAAGAGTGAAAAGAATAGAAGAAGTCATAAAGTCTTAGATAATGAAGAAAGAAGAAGAGGTTGAGAAGTTTGAAGAAGAAGTTGTCACCTTAAGAATTAAAATCATCAAGCTCAACAAGATCGTTGAAGAGATATAAATGTCCACATCAGTTATAGAGAATTAAGAGAAACACTCTAGGTTGTTAGAAAAGAAGAATAAAGAAAATAGAAAGAGTTATGCATAAGTACTCAAAGGAAGGAATCATGGTCAACTAGAATCTAAGAAAACTATTGAAGATACATCTTCAAGAAGACCATCCATGTTCAAGCCAAAAAGAATATTCAATCATGATCATGATCAGTCAAGGAAAAAATTCAGAAGGACTACACCACAAAGAAGATCATTCACTCCTAGGTATGCAAATTTATTTTATGGTCATTGTTTTTATTGTACTAACTTTGGACACAAGGTTGCAGATTGCAGGGATTATAAAAGAAATGTCTGTGTGGCCCCATGTAACATTGAATGTTACAAATGTCATAACTATGGACACATAGCTAGTGATTATAGAAACATGATCGATACTTCCATGAAAGAGAACACTAATATCATATGTAAAAATGTATGGATAAGAAAACACAAAGAACATGTCTCAGAGATCGCAAGATTGGAAATAAAATGAGATGAAGAAAATTATACAGAGAAAAAGAAAGAAAACAACTCAAAGAAAACAAGGACAGGTAAATAAGGAACAAATTCAAGAGATTTTACTTTTAGGCATTGTAGTGAAAGATGAATCCATGGAAAGAAAGAAAGAAGTCAGAGCTCAACGAGATGATGAATCTACCAATGAAGATGATGATGAATACACATCAGATCATGAATTGTTCTGAGCCATCTGGCTTAGAGACTCCTAGGTAACATGAATATTAGACAGGGGGAGTTTATGCGATAGCTATGATAGACCAAAGAACCATCCTTCGAGAAAATTGCAGAGTTTGAATAGACAGATACAGAGTAGTGAATTAGCAGAAGTAAAATCAGTTGTAGTAGTGAATACTTCATGATAGTACAGTGATAAATGGGTCAACATTATGGACAATGTGCAGTATATTCTAGGACAGTATGGAAAGAGATGGATTCATAAGAATACTTAGCAAGCTTGAATAGATATATGACAGTGGACGAGAGCATGGATTCATAGATTGGTTCAGAGAGTGGTTCAAAGACAAAGGAACATTATCATAATGGATGATAATTACACACGAAACGACTCAAACAATGATAATGGATTCTAAATTGACACATATTTTTGGACACATGAAGTGCATACAACAGTTCACATTCAAAATAGAGTAATGGTCAGAAACAACAATGAAAAAAATTCCTACAAGTTATGGAAAGGAAGACCAGAAAATGTGAAGCACTTCAGAGTATTTGGAAGCAAATGCTACATCAAAAGAAAATATGACAGAATGCGAAAGTTTGACTCTCGTGTGGACAGAGCAGTACTTGTTGGTTACTCAAGAACAAGGAAATCATATAAGTGTTACAATATAAGTTTGAGCAAAGTTGTGGAAAGCATCAATGTAACAATTGATGAAACAAGTGGATGAGAATTAAAGGAAGAAGAAAATGAATAAATGGAACAAATTTATGAAGAAGAAGCAAAAGATGAAGAAGAAGTCTACATCGAACAACCATAAGGATTTCAATTGTCAGAGAATGCATATTACATGTGAAAATTGAAGAAGGCCTTGTATGGTCTAAAACAAGCTCCTAGAGCATGGTACTCTAGACTGGATAAATATCTACAACATGCAGGTTTCAAAAAAGGAAGTGCAGACAACAAACTCTACATCAAGGTAACTCAAGATAGTATTTTATTAATTGAATTTTATGTTGATGATATTATTTTTGGAAGCAATGATGACAGGTTAAGACAAAAATTTGCAAAGGATATGCAAAATGAATTTGAAATGTCATTACTCGGAGAACTATCCTTCTTTTTGGGTCTTCAGATACGCCAAAACAACCAAGGAATTTTTATTTCTCAAACTAAGTATATTAGAGAAAGGTTAAAGAGGTTGAGAATGGAAGATTGCAAACCAGTTACCACTCCTATGCAAACCAATTGTAAGTTCAACAAATATGATGATTCAAAGTCTATAGACCAGAGTACTACAGGTCAATGATTGGTAGCTTACTATATGTGACAACATCAAGACCAGATGTAATGCATGAATTTGGATAGGTGTCACTATTTCAAGCGACACCAAATGAATCACATGTCTTAGTAGTGAAGAGGATTTTCAGATATCTCAAAGAAACAAAATATTTTGGATTATGGTATCCAAAAGGAAAGGATCTATCACTTATTTCATACACAGATGCATATTGGGAAGGTTGCATTGATGACCGACGAAGCACCAGTGGAGCAACTTTCTACTTGGGTGAGTGTTTAGTATCTTGGCTAAGCAAGAAACAATCATCAGTATCTTTATCTACAACCGAAGCAGAGTATATTAATGCAGTAGTGGGATGTTGTACACAGGTTCAATGGATGAAACAAACTCTAACAGATATACAGGTTGAGTATGATGAGCCCATTCCAATCTATTGCAATAATACAAGCACCATCAGTATCTCAAAGAACCCCATGATACACTCCAAGACGAAGAACATTCCAATCAAGTATCACTTTATATGGGAACAAGTTGCAGAGAACATCAGAGTTGAATATGTGGGCACAAAAGAACAAGTGGAAGACATCTTTACAAAACCACTTCCACAGGAATCATTTGAGTATCTTCGCCAGAGATTCGAAGAAATTTATACTCCAAAATGAATGCTTTTGAATTCTTATATTATGTCTTAGATTTACACGAGGAAGCACCATAAAAAGGACAGTTCAGGTCGGGAGATCTGTTTCAGGAAGAGTTCAGTCAGGGGGAGTATCCCTAAGGACGGTTCAGTCAGGTGGAGTAGCCCCAGATGGAAAGATAACTTTTCCATTAATGACAAAGGAGGATATATTTATCATATGAAGAGCACAGAGGCATGGTTTCAGGGGGAGAAATGGTCACAAGAAGAGCATGAGTGATATTACTTCAGTATTGTATGACATGACTTCAATATTTAATGAATATTGAATTCAATTCACTCATGATCTTCCTGTGACCATTGCTCCCCCTGGAACCATGCCTCTATGCTCTGCATATGATAAATCTCTCCCCCTTTGTCATCAATGGAAAATGTATCTTTCCATCTGGGGATTCTCCCCCTAACTAAACTTTTCTCGGGGATACTCCCCTTGAATGAACTCTTCCTGAAGATGATCTTCTGACCTGAATTGTCCTCTTTATGGTGCAATGTTGTCATTAATGCAAAAGGGGGAGATTGTTGATTAATTTGGTTGGTTTTCATTGATGTCCACCCTTGAAGAAAGTATGGTAGCGAATTCTGATAACACAAAGGTTTGGGTAATGGACCCAAGTTTGTTTGATGGATAATGGTATGAGTTTTGATATATTTGCAGGTAATACTATTCTAGATGGATAGTACATGTCATGCCATTTTCGATGGTATGCGAAACATCACATAACTCCTCACGGTTATAGATTTATGGCCATGTGAAGTTGGAGAACCCTCATGAGTCATCTAGAAGCTCCAAAAGGTCAAAGTAGTCAAAATGATTGCAAAGAAGAAATTATTTAAATAATAAAGTGAAGTGATGAGTGTACTATAAGTCAAAGAGGATGCAAAAGAAAGTATTTAAATAATAAAGCTAATGGAGAACTTACTAAATATGGAAAGTGGTTAAGTTAAGTGGACAAGTGGTTATAATTGGGTTAACACTAAAATAAAGAAAGTGGGTTAAGATGGTTAGAAGCTAACCCCTTGAGGAAGCTACATAAAAATATAAATAAGAGGCAAGGTTCTCTCATTCAAATAACACTTGAATTTCATTGAATATCTATTTTTTTGAAAGGTTATTTGGGCAGGTATTATTGATAGAGAAAAATTACAGTAGAAAAAGTGTGGCAGGAAAAGTGCAGCAGAAAAAGTGCGGCAGAAAAAGTGCGGCAGGAAAACTATGGTAGAAAAAGTGCAGCAGAAAATCGCAATAGAAAAATTGTGCCATAAAAAGTGCGGTGGAAAAATCGTGGCAGAAAAAGTGCGACAGAAAAATCGCGGTAGAAAAAGTGTGGCAAAAAAATCGCGATAGAAAAAGTGCGGCAAAAAAAATTGTGGCAGAAAAATCATGGAAGAAAAATCTCGGCAGCAAAATTGCGTTAGAAAAAGTGGGGTAGAAAAATCGCGGCATAAAAATCACGACAACAGCATATTTGGGGTCTATTTATGAGAGATATGGCACATCTTGTTTGAGGTATGTTTTGTGAGCTAGGGTTTATCTCTTGAGATGGGTTTGGATGTTCAGTATTACTAAATATATCAGATTTGTTGAGGGATACAATTGGTATTTTGTTGCTGGTATTTGGCATATGGGTATTGGTCTTTTGGTTGTGATGTGTTGTTGA
This sequence comes from Picea engelmannii, assembly GCA_009831015.1. Classification (NCBI taxonomy): domain Eukaryota; kingdom Viridiplantae; phylum Streptophyta; class Pinopsida; order Pinales; family Pinaceae; genus Picea; species Picea engelmannii. The sequence continues at coordinate 2,186,027 of ML776736.1, forward strand.
AGTGGTTGGTTTAGCTTGAGGCTACATAACAGTGAGGTTGTGGCACATGGTTTGATGTAAGGGTTTATGTTATTTGGTTTATGGATAGAGTGATCAATTGTTAGATAACTTTTGATGGTTATATTGGTGTATGTCTTTGGTATATGGTTGAGGTACATGTTGGGTACATGGTTGAGACAAGTAGTCGATGAGTTGACACATACATGAGGTGCATAGTTGATGATGTTGGTACATCTTGATGATTCATAGTTGATGTGTAGTTGGTGCATGGTTGATGCACTCATTAGTGGTACAAATTGAGGTACAAGTTGGTGCATGGTTGATGCACTTGTTTATGGTACAAGTTGATTATAGGTTGTTTGGACAGGTTATTGTGACAGGTTATTTGTATAGGTTTGGTGCATGGTTGATGCATTTGTTTATGGTACAAGTTGAGGTACAAGTTGATGTATGGTACATGTTGGCACAATTTGTTACAGGTTGTTTGGTGTAGGTTGATTGATATAGGTTCACAACAGTATATCTCATAGTGATAGTGTGATAGTGGTTCCATCATTCTACTTATATTTCAGGGCGGTTGGACGAGACAGGGACATGTGGTTGTAGTCGGGTTGTAGTCGGAGAACATAGGGTGTTGTATCCTCCTTCTGGTTGTAGCCAGAGAATTGGGGAGTTGGAGCTTCCCTTAGGTTGTAGCCTGAGAAACTAGGGAGTTGGAGGCTCCTTCCAATTGTAGCTGGAAAACAAAGGAAGTTGGTGCTTCCAATGAATGCAATTCTTAAAGACATATAAGAAAAAACATTTTGTGGTTTTCTCTCACTTTGGGTTTCCACGTAAAACACTGGTGTACTATGTATGTGTGTGATTGTTCATTTGTTCATTATTTATTTACTTTGAAACTATTGGATGATAATGTTACATTGATATAACACTTGCATTTTGTGGTGAAAAATTATTAAATTTCTCTATTACTGATTCACCCCCCCTCTCAGTAATCCAACACTTTGGGTTTCCAATTTTGGATACCACACAAAATGTCAACATGAAGAAAATTCCACTCTCTACACTGCCCACTGTTTATGGTAAGAGAAGTGAAGACCCAAATACCTTCCTATTTTAGTTTGACATCTTGTGTAGAAGCTACAACTACTTGCAAGATGCCCAAAAACTAAAACTTTTTCTTGCCACTCTCAAGGATTCTACACTAAGATGGTTCATGGGTAAGGAGAGTCCAGTATTAGGTCTTGGGAAGACATGAAATCTATATTTCTTAAGAAATTCCAAGACTACTACAAATCTAAGGATCCTCATAATAATATTTTTAAAATTCAACAGTTAGATGACGAGAGTCTCGAATATTACATGGAACGGTTTGCTTATACCTCACAGAAATGGAAATACCATGACCTTCCAAATGATGCAGTCGGGACTCTTTTCCTTAAATGAATTTTGGAAGAATATCTAGAGACACTTAAACTAGTGGCATCAGGTGACATCTCCCATAAACCATTCACTGAAATTTGTGAAATGTGTAGAAATTACTCGAGGAGTAGGGCCAAAATGGGAAGAGTGTTTGGGATCCTTATAGTAGAAACCTAAAAACAGTTAGTTCAAGTGGCATTACAAGGGTAGATATAGGAAACCTATTGGAGAACTTCAAAATTGATATCCTAAGTACAATAGGTTCCCAGTTGGACACCCTAAAAATTAAGAAGAAACAGGAGGAGGAGAATGCAGTAATGTGCATATTTTGTCCAAGGTGCAGTAGGAAGCATTCTTCAAGGGAGCGCCCATTAGACAACATTTCATTTTGTGGATTATGCACTGAAGACCACCCAATTGTAAAATTATCATCATTGCCCAGTTTATTAGCCATTTACAGAAGTGGGGATCCCGGGGAATCTTCTTATGCACCTAGGAGGCCATGGCAGCCTAGGAGTCAGCCTACATACCAAGATCCACCACCTCATTAATTTCCACCTTATTATCAACAACCACAATAGTGGAACTCACCAAATTGGAAAAGTTGGTCTCCATAGTATGCTTCACACCACCCTTGGATACAAGGATGGAGAGGAGGGCATACCCAAGGAAACACTTAGGCTCCACCTGTTCCTATTCCCACTCATCCTTACCCACAGTTTCCACAGAACATCCATCAACTTTTTCCAGGTTTTGTTCCCCCACCTTTACCTCCTATTCCACAACAACCCCAACAATAACATAATACAAGCTCCCAAAGACCGACATTATTACCAACACAACCAGTGCCTAACCTAAATAACAAACCAACTCAACCTCTTCACAATGTTGAGCTGCAAACCTTCCCGACATATGTTATTTATCCTGTTCCATTACATGAGATTCAACTAAGGTCGGGAAACGTTCTGGATAGACAGAGGCCTTCAGTAGTCATCCGGGAAGAATAAGAATATGAAACTCCCAAAAAACCCACGGATGACACTAAGTGGGAATATGTTATCATTCCTAAATACTGGGAACAAAATCTTCCCCAAAGTGAATCTTCACAGAGTACAAAATCCCCTCCTTATCCAGGAACATTAGCAATTGAGAAACCAACGATTCGACTGGAATTTAACATTTTAAATGAATTGAAGAATATATGTGTCAAAATTCCCCTATTACAAGACATAAAGGACATTCCAATTTATAGTAAGGTGGTCAAAGAATTGTGTATCAAGAAACTAGGTAGGAAACAAAAAGATCCTCCAATAGTACATTTGATAGGAGAATTGTCTGAATACATATCATAGTAGCCTAGGGTCACAAAGTATGAAAACCCAGGGAACCTTGTAGTAACAATAACCATTAATAAGGTTCCCATTAGAAATACTCTCATAGACCTAGGGGAAACCATTAATGTTATGACTGTTACTACCTTGGAGGAATTATGGTTGAAACCCCTTCTTAGACCTACCCCAACTATTTTGGAATTAGCAGATAAGACAAAAGTTATGCCTGAAGGAATCTTGGATGATATCATAGTTACATTAGCATCATGGGAATATCCAGTAGACTTTCTTGTTATTCATTCAAATGATCCTGCTAAAGGGAATCCCATTATCTTGGGAAGACCTTGGTTGGACACAACTAATGCATTTATTGGCTGTAGAGAAGGTGAAATGACCATCTCTAATGGACTTTCTATACAGAAGCTTACCATATACCCACCAGCTCAACCTATCATGGAGAATCTATGGTGGCTTGAATTTCCATATGAGAATGAGAACTGGGAAGAAACCATGTTGCCGAGTGATCATTCATGGGAACTTCAAGAGCAAACAATGGAAAATGTGCTAAATCAATTTATTTTTTCTATCACGTGTGTTGATTTTCCACAATCTTTTCCTCAATTTCAATACATGTTTGGTGAATAATTTTAGAAACAGTTGGACCCATCAACTTTGTCTTCAACATCTTTTATTTTTGAGATAGATGAATCTGTGATATCTTATACCATGCCCTATGAGATTAGTCCTGGGAAATTCCTACATATAAATTACAGACTAGATGCATATTAACAAGAACAGTTAGTAAATGTCCTTAAATACCAATCAGGGGAAATTGCCTAGGAATATATTGATATGAAGGGTATACACCCCGACACATGCATTCATCACTATTAAGGAAGATGCTTCTATTAAAATGAATTAAATTAAATTATTGTTTTTAGAGAGTGTCTACCGTTTGAGTGGTCGACCTCTCAAGTCTGTAATAATCTATAAATATCGTTGTCTATGCCATGAAGAAGGACATGAATTTTATTTTATACACAAACATTATCTCCATTTTGTTGTATACTTTGTTTTTATGATCAATTTCAATGCTGTGTTAACTCAGTGACTGTGTTTTCCTGTTGAATTATTGCTACGAACTTCTGGGGGGCCCACAAGTGGTCTGAGTGATTGTTTATATCAGTATATGTATTTTCATCTGTCTAATTTTTTTTCATACTTCTTCAATTTCGAAGTTGTTTGTTTAAAATCCATTCATTGTGTATATATTTCAATTTTAGATTGCTTGTTCACTGTGTATCTCTTTTAATTTCGGATTGTTTGTTTAATTCACCTCCCTGTATATCTTCTCTAATTTGCAAATCATTTTCTGAATTGTGTGTGTCACAGAGTATGTGCGGATGCCTATGGTTACTTGTCGATATCTAGACTCTTAAAATTTTGTTTGCAGGTTGTAGTTCACTTGTGTATAAGTTGTCTAATTGTATTGTCATGTATGTTTCTCTGTAACAACCTCCTCATTACGACAACCATTCTAGTAACATGTGCAATTTTTTTTTTTTTTTTTTAAGTGTGTGCACATGTGTAGAAGTAACAACACACCTAACTGTGCGACGCCCTGGAAAACCGACAAGACGAAACCACGATGTTCATCACAAGAAGACTAAAGGCACACGACGAGTAACTGCAACAATATACGACCAGAGGCATAAGGTGCACAATGCAAACATTTAGCGACCAAAGCACTGACCACCCGACACAACAGACCCAACAACCAGCTGAATACTATCAAGCACAACATAAATAAGAAGTACGATTGCGCCCCTTACGGAAGGTGCGCGACAAGGACTCTGACGATGAAATACCAAGTTTAACATTGTTCAAATAATCATCATCCCTCTTTTACTAACTCCGAGTAGTTTAATGTTCGTAAATCCAGGACAATCACCATGTATGTCTCGTCCATATCAATAGTTTACACTAACCTCATAATAAGATAACCATATCATTTTATTTCTAATTTCCATAACATTGAAAT
>ML776736.1:2202702-2219181 GCA_009831015.1 Picea engelmannii
TCCCTGACTCAATCCGGAGTCCAAGGGAGTTCCACCGATGCCTCTGCATCCTCAAGGTCCGAAACCCTGCACACTCAATGAAACTGAGTCAGCAACACCTGTCTACATCAATGTAGTAAAACATCATGTCATATAACTTGACGCATCATAATGAAGGAAACAATTTTTATCATCATAAAAATCCAGATCACTTGCGAGAAAGTGTCCTCAAAGAATAAGTTTGGTAAGTGCGCCAGAGCGGGATGTTACATTCTCCCTAGTTGTAAATCACTCTGCAGAGTACTAATTTAGATAGTGTTTATGTATTAAGTTGTAATTTTAAATCCTCTCTGTAGGTTTGTTTTATTTGCTAATTTTTCTTTTAGCATCAACATGATAGGATAGAAGTGGATTTTGAGTTATGATTTTCAATAGCATCTTCGTTGATTTTGAGGATGATCATCAATGGTAGCTTAGTTAACTTTAGGTTATGATTTTTAATGAAATCCCAGTTATGAATTTGAATTATGATTTATCATTAGCACTAGTGATGATTTTGTAGGTTTTCACAAAGTATTTTCATTTTTATCTTAGTTATGAATTTCAATTAGGATTTCTGATAAGTGCTAATTATGAGTTTGTAGATTTGCTTGAATTAGTGATTTTGAACAGAGTGTTTTCCAACAGTTGTGTGATAGAGTGAATGATTGATGTTGAATCTCTTCTGCACAATGTTTAAATATTATATGGATTCCAAGAACATTTAGTGTTTCTTTTATGATGTAAAAACTTTCTATAGAATGCCTTATCCATACTTTACACTTCTATGTAGAAGTTAGCATTGAATTAATTCCACTTGAATTGTCATTAGTAGTTAGATGCCATCATGATGTCATCCGCCACTGAAGACACAATCATCACATTTGAATACTATCACAACACCCTTGCTTTTAGTTAGGTAGATTAGTGTTTATTCTTTGCAAGATAGAAATAATTGTGATTTTTTACTTCAAGAATAGAGTTCACTTGTAAAGATAGTTTTGACAGATTAATTGCTTACTTGCTTACTTGCTTGTTCATTCAGAGGTGGATAGATCAAATAGATCAAAAATATATTACTTGTTATTTGCTTATTCAAAGATAGATTGAATAGCTTAAATAGCTCTGAAATAGATTACTTGTTATTTTCTTATTCAAAGATAGATTGAATAGATTAAATAGCTCTGAAATAGATTACTTGTTATTTGCTTATTTAGAGATAGATTAAACAGTTCATAGTCTTAGATTGTTTAAATCTACTTAGATCAAATAGTTCCAGAATTGCTTGAAGCTTATTAGTTAAAGGTTTCTATGTATATCTTAGAATCTGTTGTTTGAATAGATTTTAAAATTCATTGTCTAAAGTAGAATTCTAAATTGAAAAGAGTGTTGATCCCTAGGGTAAACCATCTCCCTAGCTAGTCAATCTTTCCATTATCTTTTATTTCTACCTTGGCTCATACTGTGCCACAACTCTAAGTTTACTTACCCCGGGTTGAAAATTTAATTGAGGGAATTAGTAAATATAGAATACCCATAATTTTTGGCGGCGTTGTCGGGGAGTTGTATTAAGGTAGAAACTAGTTAGGAAGTAGATCATTTTTTAACATTAGCACTAGTTTGGTGGCGGGGGAACTTTAAGATGAGAGGTAAGAACCTACGCATCTATTATAGCAGGTTCCCCCAAACCCATTGGTAGTTTTTCTTTTTGTATTTATTTCATAAAAAAACCTAGGGACCAAAAGGGCAGATACATCAAAACCAAACCAAAAATTATGATGAACATTCCTTCTAAAATTTTTGGAGGAAGGAACACTCCACCCATAAACTCCATAGAACAATACCATAAAGTAGGGGATAGCTCAACCCAAAGAGCTAAATAAGTCTCTGAAGAGACAAAAACCGGGGAACTATAGAGCAGGAAATTGAAACATCAACAATAGTGGGACAGGAGGAAATATCACTTGATCTTTCATCAGAACCAGCCAACACAACCTTTTCCTTTTCACCACCATTAGGGGACTCCAACTTTGTAGATATCATTGACCCTGAATAGGTGAATTTTCTTTTTGGCAGTTCAACCAATATAATTGTATCTCAAGTTGAAACAACAATATTGGGACCAATAGTTTCAACAGGCTCGAGTAAAGTCCCGGACATCCAAATAGTAGATAAATATTTTTATCAAAGGGGCACCTTTCCTATAAAAGAACCTTAGGACACTTTGTTATCTTCGAGGATCAAACCATTCATGTATTCTCTCTTTGGGAATCAAATCATTATGGATGATTAGGAGGATCACAACCATGTGAGACATGTTGAGGGAGAAGAAGTTGGAAACCAAACATAAACCACCTTTGTATTGATTAATTTGGTTGGTTTTCATTGATGTCAACCCTTGAAGAAATTATGGTAGTGAATTTTGGTAGCACAAAGGTTTGGGTAATTGACCCAAGTTTGTTTGATGGATAATTGTATGAGTTTTGATATATTTGTAGGTAAGACTATTTTATATGTATAGAACATGTCGTGCCATTTCTGGTGGTATGTGGAACATCACATAACTCGTCACGGTTAGAGAGTTATGGCCATGTGAAGTTGGAGAACCCTCATGAGTCATCTAGAAGCCCCAAAAGGTCAAAGTAATCAAAGTGTTTACAAAGAATAAATTATTTAAATAATAAAGTGAAGTGATGAGTGTACTATAAGTCAAAGAGGATGCAAAAGAAATTATTTAAATAATAAAGTTAATGGAGAACTTACTAAATATGGAATGTGGTTAAGTTAAGTGGAAAAGTGGTTATAATTGGGTTAACCCTAAAATAAGGAAAGTGGGTTAAGATGGTTAGAAGGTAACCTCTTGAGGAAGATACATAAAAGTATAAATAAGAGGAAAGGGTCTCTCATTCAAATAACACGTGAATATCATTGAATATATATTTTTGTGAAAGGTTATTTGGGCAGGTATTATTGATAGATAAAAATTGCAGTAGAAACAATCATCAATATATTTATCTACAATCGAAGCAGAGTATATTAATGCAGTAGCAGGATGTTTCGGGAAGAGTTCAGTTAGGGGGAGTATTCCCAAGGGTGGACATCAATGAAAACCAACCAAATTAATCAACAATCTCCCCCTTTGGCATTGATGACAACATTGCACCATAAAGAGGACAATTCAGGTCGGAAGATCAGTTACAGGAAGAGTTCAGTTAGGGGGGGTATCCCCAAGGATGGTTCAGTTAGGTGGAGCAGTCTCGGATGGAAAGAGACCTTTTCCATTAATGAAAAAGGGGGAGATATTTATCATATGCAGAGCACAAAGGCATGGTTCCAGGGGGAGAAATGGTCACAAGAAGAGCATGAGTGATATTACTTCAGTATTGTATGACATGACTTCAGTATTGAATGAAATATTGAATCATATTGCTCATTCTCTTCCTATGACTGTCGCTCCCCCTGGAACCATGCCTCTATGATCTGCATATGACAAATATCTCCCCCTTTGTCATCAATGGAAAATGTATCTTTCCATCCGGGGATGCTCCCCCTAACTAAACTTTCCTCGGGGATACTCCCCCTGACCGAACTCTTCTTGAAGTTGATCTTTTGACCTGAATTGTTCTCTTTATGGTGCAATGTTGTCATCAATGCCAAAGGGGGAGATTGTTGATTAATTTGGTTGGTTTTCATTGATGTCCACCCTTGAAGAAATTCTGGTAGTGAATTCTGATAACACAAAGGTTTGGGTAATGGACCCAAGTTTGTTTGATAGATAATGGTATGCGTTTTGATATATTTGCAGGTAAGACTATTCTAGATGGATAGTACATGTCATGTCATTTTCGATGGTATGTGGAACATCACATAACTCTTCACGGTTAGAGATTTATGGCCATGTGAAGTTGGAGAACCCTCATGAGTCATATAGAAGCCCCAATAGGTCAAAGTGGTCAAAGTGTTTGCAAAGAAGAAATTATTTAAATAATAAAGTGAAGTGATGAGTGTACTATAAATCAAAGAGGATGCAAAATAAATTATTTAAATAATAAAACTAATGGATAACTTACTAAATATGGAAAGTGGTTAAGTTAAGTGGACAAGTGGTTATAATTGGGTTAACCCTAAAATAAGGAAAGTGGGTTAAGATGGTTAGAAGGTAACCCCTTGAGGAAGCTACATAAAAGTATAAATAAGAGGTAAGGTTCTCTCATTCAAATAACACTTGAATATATATTTTTGTGATAGGTTATTTCGACAGGTATTATTGATAGAGAAAAATTGTAGCAGAAAAAGTGTGGCAGGAAAAGTGCAGTAGAAAAAATGCAGCAGGAAAACTATGGCAGAAAAAGTGCAACAGAAAAATCGCGACAGAAAAATCGCGCCAGAAAAAGTGCGGTAAAAAAATCGCAGCAGAAAAAATGCGACAGAAAAATTGCGGTAGAAAATGTGTGGCAAAAAAATCGCGACAGAAAAAGTGTGGCAGAAAAATCACGGAAGGAAAATCGCAGCAAAAAAATTGCGGTAGAAAAAGTAGGGTAGAAAAATCGCGGCAGAAAAATCACGACAACAACATATTTGGGATCTATTTATGAGAGATATGGCACATCTTGTTTGAGGTATGTTTTGTGAGCTAGGGTTTATCTCTTGATATGGTTTTGGATGTTCAGTATTACTGCATATATCAAATTTGTTGATGGATACAACTGGTATTTTGTTGTTGGTATTTGGCATATGGGTATTGGTCTTTTGGTTGTGATGTGTTGTTGAAGTTGTTGGTTTAGCTCGAGGCTACATAACAGTGAGATTGTGGCAAATGGTTTGATGTAAGGGTTTATGTTATTTGGTTTACGGATAGAGTGATGAATTGTTAGATAACTTTTGATGGTTATATTGGTGTATGTTTTTGGTATATGGTTGAAGTACATGTTGGGTACATGGTTGAGACAAGTAGTTGATGGGTTGACATATACATGAGGTGTATAGTTGATGACGTTGGTACATCTTGATGAGTCATAGTTGATTTGTAGTTGGTGCATGGTTGATGCACTCATTGATGGTACAAATTGAGGTACAGGTTGGGGCATGGTTGATACACTTGTTTATGGTACAAGTTGATTATAGGTTGTTTGGACAGGTTATTGTGGCAGGTTATTTGTATAGGTTTGGTGCATGGTTGATGCATTTGTTTATGGTACAAGTTGAGGTATAGATTGATGTATGGTACATGTTGGCACAATTTGTTATAGGTTTTTTGGTGCAGGTTGATTGGTATAGGTTCACAACAGTATATCTCACAGTGACAGTGTGACAGTGGTTCCATCATTCTACTTATATTTCAAGGTGGTTGAACGAGGCAGGGACAGGTGGTTGTAGCCAGGTTGTAGCCAGAGAACATAGGGTGTTGTATCCTCCTTTTGGTTGTAGCCAGAGAATTAGGGAGTTGGAGCTTCCCTTAGGTTGTAGCCTGAGAAACTAGGGGGTTGGACCCTCCTTCCAGTTGCAGCTGGAAAACAAAGGAAGTTGGTGCTTCCGATGAATGTAATTCTTAAAGACATATAAGAAAAAACATTATGTGGTTTTATCTCACTTTGGGTTTCCACGTGAAACACTGGTGTACTGTGTATGTGTGTGATTGTTCATTTGTTCATTATTTATTTACTCTGAAACTATTGGATGATAATGTTACATTGATATAACACTTGCATTTTATGGTGAAAAATGATTAAATTTCTCTATTACTAATTCGCCCCCCCTCTCAGTAATCCAACACTTTGGGTTTCCAATTTTGGATACCACACAAAATGTCAGCATTAAGAACATTTAACTCTCTGCACTGCCCACCTTTTATGGTAAGAGAGTGAAGACCTAGATACCTTCCTATTTTAGTTTGACATCTTGTGTAGAAGCTACAACTACTTGCAAGATGCCCAAAAACTCAAACATTTTCCTGCCACTCTCAAAGATTCTACACTAAGATGGTTCATGGGGTTAGGAGAGTCTAGTATTAGGTCTTGGGAAGACATGAAAGCTATATTTCTTAAGAAATTCCAAGACTACTACAAATCCAAGGATTCTCGTAATAATATTTTTAAAATTCAACAGTTAGATGACGAGAGTCTCAAACATTACATGGAACAGTTTGCTTATACCTCATAGAAATGGAAATACCATGACCTTCCAGATGATGCAGTCATGACTCTTTTCCTTAAAGGAATTTTGGAAGAATATCTAGAGACACTTAACCTGATGGAATCGGGTGACATCTCCCATAAACCATTCACTGAAATCTGTGAAATGTGTAGAAATTACTCGAGGAGTAGGGCCAAAATGGGAAGAGTGTTTGGGATCCTTATAGTAGAAACCTAAAAATAGTTAGTTCAGGTAGAATTACAAGGGTATATATAGGAAACCTATTAGAGAACTTCAAAATCGATATCCTAAGTACAATAGGTTCCCAGTTGGACACCCTAAAAATTAATAAGAAACATGAGGAGGAGAATGCAACAATGTGCATATTTTGTCCAAGGTGAATAATTTTAGACACAGTTGGACCCATCAAATTTGTCTTCAACATATTTTATTTTTGAGATAGATGAATCTACCATATCTTATACCATGCCCTATGAGATTAGTCCTGGAAAATTCCTACATATAAATTCCAGACTAGATGCATATTAACAATAACAATTAGTAAATGTCCTTAAATAACAATCAAGGGCAATCACTTGAGAATATATCAATATGAAGGGTATACACCCCAACGCATGCATTCATCACATATATACCTAGGCAGAAGTAATACTTGTTAGGAAACCCCGGAGAAGAATGAATCCAACACTAAAGGATATAGTAAAGGAAGAAATACAGAAGCTATTGAATGTTGGTTTTATTTATCCAATCTCTGACAGTAAATGGGTATCCCTGCTTGTAGTAGTTCCAAATAAAGTAACAGGAAAATGGAGAATTTGTGTCGAATTCCGGGAACTTAATAAGGCCACTCTTAAGGATTATTTTTCTCTTCCCTTCATTGACCAAGTCTTAGATACCTTGTCAAGGAAGCAATAATTTTCCTTTCTAGATGGATATAGTGGATACAACCAGATTCTCATAGCACCTGAGGATCAGGACAAGACTACTTTCACTTGTCCTTGGGGCACCTATGTCTATAGGGTCTTACCATTTGGTTTTTGCAATGCTCCTGCCACATTTCAACGAGTAGTATTAGGTATATTGAATAACCTCATTCTTGATTGTGTGGAAGTGTATATGGAAGATTTTAAAGTATATGATAATACTTATTAGGAAGCCCAATATAATATAAAGAAATTCCTTATCATATGTCAAGAAATGAATCTATCCTTAAGTCATGAAAAGTGTAAAATGTTGTTGATTGAAGGAGTAGTCTTAAGGAATCATGTTTCATCTGAAGGGATTAAAGTGGATCCTGCTAAGATTGAGGTAATCATCAAACTTCCACCTCCAAAGACTCAAAAAGAGGTAAGAATATTTCTTGGACATGTCAGATACTACCGACGATTTATTGAGAATTTTACAAATATTGTTGCACCAATGATTATATTTCTTACAAAAGATGTTGATTTTCTTTAGACTGACCAGTGTCAAACCGCCTTTGAAACTATAAAAGATAAATTATTTGTGGCACCGGTTCTTAGGGGACCCAATTGGGCCCTTCCATTTCACATATCCACTGATGCCTCTGATACTACAATATGAGGAGTATTAGGACAAAAAGAAGACCAACATTTCTATGCCATTTACTTTGTGAGTAAGAACTTGTCCATTGCCGAGTTAAACTATACAGTTATCGAAAAGGAATTCTTGGCATTTGTTCATGCCATCAATAAATTTCGCCATTATATCACAGGATATGAGGTATTTGTGCATACAGATCACTCTGCCATTATATTTCTCATGAATAAACCCATTACTAATGGTCGAGTAACTAGGTGGCTCTTGTTATTACAATATTTCAATATCACCATCCTTGACCGACCTGGAAAAGAGAACTTAGTAGTTGATTTTCTTTCATGCATTAATCATGAGGGTGATAGTATTCCTGTTGACGATAGTTTTCCAGATGATCATATCTTTCCATCTCTGTCAATACCCCATGGTTTGCAGACATGAAAAATTATTTGGCTACTAGAAAGTTGCCGGCTCATTTGTCACCTCATGAAAAGCGTCGAATTATAACTCAAAGTGCTAACTACTCCTGGGTTGGCCATGAACTTTTTTGTACTGGACCAGACTTGATTATTCGTAGATGTGTCTGAGAATAGGAGATACCATACATCCTATGAAGTTGTCATAATGTACCATGTGGTGGACATTTTTTCGACAAATGTACAACATATAAGGTTATACATTCAGGTTACTATTGGCCTAACATTTTTAAGGATGTTGCCAAATATGTGAGGAGTTGCAATAGATGTCAAAGGATAGGAAAACCCACATCAACTGATGAAATGACCTTACATGCCCAAGTTGTGGTAGAACCTTTTGAGAAATGGGCCCTTGATTTTGTAGGACCAATTTCACCCATGTCTCATAAGAATAATTATATTCTGGTTTGTACAGATTATGTCACCAAGTGGGTAGAGGAAAAATCCTTATTTAGGGCTACCAAAAAATCTATTATTGAATTCATTTTTGAAGACATATTTACCCTCTTTGGCGTTCCTCATGAAATTGTTACAGACCAGGGCACACAATTCACTTATAAGTTGATGAAGGAATTAATGGAAAAATATGGGATAAAGCATTGTAAGTCTTCTCCATATCACCCACAAGCTAATGGACAAGTAGAGTCAGCAAGCAAAGTTTTGGAAACTATCTTAACCAAAATTGTCCAATTACACCATAGAGATTGGGCTGATAGACTTCCAAAAGCTTTGTTGTCATATCATACCACCTGGAGAAACACCATTATGCATACCCCATACGAACTATTTTATGGAAAACAAGTAATTCTACCAATTGAATTCCAAGTAAGGACTTTCCATATTGTTTCACAATTGGGATTAGACCTAGATGAGGCACAAAAACAACGAGCCCTACAATTGAATGAATTGGATGAGATTACACAAGATGCTATCCAACGGACAATTTTAGTTCAAAACTAGAGGAGCAAGTGGCATGAAAAATTTATTAAGAAGAAACAATTTCAACCTGGTGATTGGGCTTTGTTGTTTGATTCCTGATTCAAAACTTTTAAAGGCAAAATTACCACTCGATGGTTGGGTCCTTATGAGGTAGTTACTATGTATGATAATGGGGTTGTTGAGATAAAAACAATTGATGATGGACGAGTCTCTTTTGTAGTGAATGGACACCGACTTGAACTTTACCACAGACCCATTTCCAAAGAAGATTTTCTACAGATCATGTCAACTGACAAGGCATTGGCCTTGGTGTATGGGGAAGTTTCTTCTCCCTCCCCCTGTTCTTGAAACGTTTTTTGAATTCTGATTGTACATATGTAAATAATTTAAAGTGTGTTCTTGATGATAAACAATTTTAGAGATCTCTGCAGGTATTTATTTCACCATAAGTGGACAACTTCAAGGAGACAAAAAGGGAAGTATTTTAATTCGGAAGAAGATGTTTCTATATTTGAACTTTGTTGTCCACTTAAGCATCAATTGCATAATGAATTTTTATTATGCTTAGAAATTTCTTGCTGTAAATTAGCCATTTTTACAAGATTTATATCTTCCTTTCTCTCAAGGCATCTTTAATGACAGTTGCTCATAACCTCCACCATTAGAGGATATAAATAATTGACACCTTATCTTATCAACCCTAGAGGTTACTCGTACAATTTCCCCAAGAACCTTGATTAGGAGAGTAAAGTATCTTTATGAAAGAGTAGCAAGAAGGTATGATTAGCAGTTAGTCATGGAAACATCAATATAACTTTTAAAAAAGAAGAAAGTGAGTAGGGCCTAAAGATACCTTTCTGTTCTTTTCCAATGGTACCATCCACTACACACTAAAATGTTTGATTATAACATATCTTTAGATAGGATACATCCACTTAAGTATCATTTACATCAAGACAATCTATAAGGAATACATAAGGAAGAGTCATCCTCTAACTTAAATACCATCCCAATCCTAAATAAAAACTTTTCAGAGTTGCATCCCCATCTTCTTGCAAAAATAAATATTTATACAAAAATTTTAAAAGATGGTGGACCAATCTCTGTTGTAAAAGGGTGTAAGAGGTTAAACCGTTGTGATACTGAACATGTGTTAGGTGGAAATATTGTCGTTTAATTTCGTTGTAGTACTCACCCAACTATTTAATTTTTCAATCCGAGGTTCGTAGGCTTACGAAGCACACACATTATATATGCAGGACTGAAGTAGGAGTAATCTAATCTAAATTGTTGAAATGAAATTAATCTAGGAAAGCATTGAAAGACTAACTAGGAAAGCAGGAAATTAATCTAGGAAAGAAATACAACATGTGAAGAGTTGAATGACAAATGACATATGTGATCTCACACAATAAATCAAACTCAAATTATATGACAAGAATTAAATGACAAAGCATGAAAGAATAACAATGAAAGAATCAAATCTAAGAATCCCCTTCTCCTAATTACAAGACTAAATTATGAATTACATGCTTCTTGTAACCCCCCAAAATGAAGAGAGAACACTCTCTTTTATACATGAGAGTCTCATAATTACAGATCCACTATTCTCTCAACTTATTCCTTCAAATCCTCCATAAATATCTTAGATAAGATATCCTATCTAGATCTCCATGATCTTCTCCTTGAAGTTAGCTTAAATGATTATCTTCAAATCTCTTTCAAATCTTCAAAGATGTAATTCGAATTTGAGGATAGGTGGTGAATTTTGACTTTGTTGAAATCTTCAAATATGCCTACACACATCATCAAACTTATCCAACTTTGATATATAATGAAAATATGTTAATTTCTAATATTTAATCACAAAATCACTTATAATATAAAATGAATAAAGTGGAAAATAATAAGGTGAAACCCAAATGTATGTATGAAAATGGTATAATAAAAGGTTAATGGGACGATGGAATGTAATGAATAATGAAGGAAAAGGTGAATGAAAATATGACATTTCTAAGGCCCAACATGTCCCCCAACTCAACTTGTTGCATGTCCTCATGCAACCATGCATGGATCTTCTTAAGAACTTTTGGCATTCAAACTATGGATTTGATTGATGATGTCTTTTTAACAATGAATGTTTCCAGAGTATGAAATACAAGAGTAACAACATGTGAAATACATGAGTAACAACTTAAAGTTTCTTATGGTTGGTTCTTGTGTGACAACCATGAATACAAAGAATGTTGGTTCTTGTGTTAACAAAATTCACTTTATTTATTTTCTTTCTGCAATAATTTAGTCATATACTCACTGGAAATAATAATAATCTCTCAATGTGCATAAGAAAGCATCACTGTGTATAAGAAAGCCTTTTCTTTATCTTTATGAATCATGCCAATATGTATATCAATCGAAATGCAACAAAGTTTCGTTGGAAAAGAAATGTTAGTGAATCAATAATGGAATGATGAGATGGTAAAATGGAATAATGGTAATGAATATGTAGTGAATATAGGTTCCCTCCCCCCCCAACTGAAGTGGTTGCATATCCTTATGCAACTTGGCATAGGTTATGAAAGTGAAGAAGGAAATAGAGCATGGTGAGGGAATTTTCCAAAGTTATTCATTACTAGCAAATAAGGAATTACATGATTAAAGATTAGAAAAGAACATACCTTCACTTACCCAATAATGATGATGAATGATGCAATCGAAATATGGCTGGTGCTAGAGCATGGAAGATGTCACTACTGGAGAATCATGAAAATGGAACTGCTAATGTTGTTGCTGCTGTAACTGGATCATGGAAGTGAAAGAATCTGAACTGCTACTGCTGAATCATAAGAAATGTTGAAAGCAGAGAATATGGAACTATGGTACTCTTATAGATCTGAAATCAAACTATTACAACTGCTGAAGGGATCATGAAAAAGTGTATAGTCTTCACCCGCTACAAAGTGATGGTACAATTCTAATCATGCGAATGAATGTGTCAGTGTCGAGCATGAAGACAAATCATTGGATTACCGACCATTGATCAATGTCGTTAACCAATGTGAGGCAAATCACCATTGATGTCAATGAGAGCCAAGGTACCCGAGTACATCTTGCGAAGTGCGAATGGATGTGTTGAGGTCGATCCACTTGCAAGATTTGATGATCAAGGGACATTGATGTATTCCCATGATCGTCGGCGAGAGAAATTTCCATTAAGGCATGCAAGCCTTTAGGTACTCAAAATGGAATCTAGTCTATTTCCCAGATAAGGTGTTGAGGTCGATGGGGCAAGACTGTTGAAAGGTGGGCCTTAATGAATCCCACATTATTCAACACAAGTTTGTATAAAAATATTGGTAGGACTAAAAGATAGATCTCAGTAGCAACAATGTGTATGGAAAGGCAATGTAATCATGGAAAGGGAGTTTGTTTTATTCAGAAGGAAAACTGGAAAGAAAAAAATGAACTAAAAAAGATAAAGGAGATGATGTATGCATCTCATAAATATAGGGATGTGCGAAGTCATGATGGATAAGGCAATGGAAGATGGCTTCAACACAGGGATGATCAATGTACTGACAAGGAGTAATTTAGGTAAGCATATCATGACGCATAATGGTTTATGAATAGGTGTAGTAACAACATGTTGCAAATATAGGAGTAACATCATGTAAAATACATGTGTAACAACATGTAAAATTCATGTGCAACAACATACGTCATGAAATGTATAATGAAGATCGACTCCTTCAAACTGTTAACAAATATGTTTTTCTGAAAAATGTTTGTGATTCTCAAAGATCACTGCGGCATGAATTACGAGTGTCTTGTTCCTGCAGTCTATTTTAATACTAATATTGCAATCAAACTTGTGAGAGTAGCGTAAGATGTGAAATGCAAGATTTAGTACAAATGTGAACAAATTCAAAATAGAAAATAAATGCAGTTATACCTATTGTTCGCACTTGTTAGTTTTGTCATTGATTCTGCCAAAGTGACTTAAGAAAAACAAAGAAACGTTAAACGTAAAAACATGCAATGATTATTGTTTTCAGAATGATTTAAAGTGTCCATTTGTAATTTTATTTTTGTTTTTTGTTTTTATTATTATTATAAACAAAAACAAACAAACAAACGAAATGTTGTTTTATTTTATTTTTTATATATATTTTTTGGTTTATATATATATATATATTATTGTTTTTGTTTTATTTCTATATTACAACAAAATAAAAATAAAATCAAAGGTGACAAAATCACTAGGCTTGTCATATCCTCCCATGTGCATAATAACCAGTTGTTGAGAATTGTCACTAAAGTCCTGGAATATTAAATACGCTGCTTGTCAAATTTACCCAAGAAATTAGTCAAGCTACTCCATTGATTTTGATTGTTTTCTACATAATCAAACATGTACGTCATCAAATATATTGAACCTCCAGAGAATACAAGTCTCTGTGAAAAATATCAACCTGTAGGCAGACGCAAACGTCAATCCTAAAGAAAGTAACATAACGCCTGCAAAAAAACATCAGTCATTGATGCCGAGAGCACAAATATTTTATTAAAATTTTATTGACTCTGCCCTCCTAAATTGATACATTCTTCCCACAGTTCTGAGTTATTCTCTTTATATTTCTTCGTCGTGCATGCAATCAAAGCTCTATCAATCGGTCCCACTGATGTTCATGCTGCTTGTGTTTGTGTGCCACGTTGGAAAACCAGCCATCCCAAAATATGTATTTTCATGTTCAGAAAAATGTGAACTACTCTCAAACCGAGTGGAATTTAAAAAAACCACTCATGGTTCAACTAAATAGGACCCTTCTGTAAAAAACCCATGTCCCGGATTTTTGAAATTCATCACGGTTTTCTCACAAATTGTAGCCTAAGTTGACTATCTGCATGTTAGGCAGTCCAACTGATGAGCATTTTCTAGAGGCAAGTTCCAACTGATATGTCTACTCTTCAATTTTCCATACTGGGCAATAATTGACATTCACCCAGTGACCATGTGTCTCAATCAAAGTGTCGTTCATAATGTTGGGTTTGCATTCCCTCGTGGCAAATTCGTGGAGGTTGATGGTGGAAATAAGATCATTGCAAATCAAATCAAATATAATGAAATTGATGCACCATTAAAAATAATTAAATAATATTGTCGCAAATTAATCAAATCAGATCTAGTCTTACAACCTCCGGTAGAAAAAAACTCTAAATGTTGTTGAACGAGGAGATAAACAATCTAAAACCGGATTTCGGGGGTATATTGAGAATCTAGGATATAAAAAAAAAATGGATCTTCTTACCTCATCGATCCCTCTCGTCATGCACTTACCTGCGCATTCCTTTAGTCAGTTATTTCAGCAAGGCTGTTGGAGTGTGTGCCTCCATCTCGTCCATAACTACCATTCAATCTGCATACCAATCGCTAGATCAGGGCAGTCCAAGAAATTTCAACAACCATCACACTAGACCTGACCACATATTGCCCAACATCTTTAATGCGTGCCATGCAATTGCATTTGACCGAGTTTAAGAAGCAGCTCCAATTCCAGGTGTGGATTTATTTGGCTTGGTTACCGCTGCATATCTTATTCATAATTGTTCTCTCATTTTAATTATAGCGCACGAGTAATATGCAAGAAGATGTTCATGCACAGTGGAAATAGCGAACAATGATAAACAATTTCATTTTGATTAGATAAATTAGAGTCTAGTGCTAGTGAAGGCTAGTTGAAACTGAGTTATTGAGGTATTGATTGACTGCCTTCATATTTGATTTCCTAATGAGGACATGATGGTCAGAAAAATAGAACCTTAGACCTGCCTTTGTCCTGTGCATTTCAAATTTATGATATATTTTTTTGTTTGCAGGGTTTATTCCAGGTTACAGGATAAAGACGGAGAACAAGACAACGTTGATGCGACTCAAAACTAGAAATAAACCAAACCAAGAAGACATAGTTCAATCACTGTTACAACAAAAATGTTATTGTTTCAGCATGTAAAATTTTACTGTATCAGCATGTAGAAATTTCACCATTTCAGCATGTTGTAACAACATGTAATTTTTTTTATGTATCAGCATGTTGTAACAACGAAAATTTTCGCTGTAACAGCGTGTAAAATTTGATTTTGTTTTTATTCGTCTAAAAAAATTGTTTATTGTGTTTATTTGCAGGTCAAAGGATGGATGCAAAAAAATTCATTCCTAAAATCAAAATCATCCCTATTTTTTGATCCTCACGATTGCACGAAGCACGGAGGAGAACATACTTATTCTAGGTAAAAGCAAAATCGAAAAATGAAAACAAAAACTGAAAATGAAAGCCTACCTACTCTATACTAATTAGAATTAAAAATTAGTTACGTGTAGGCAAATTTCCAGTGGATCCATTCACGTAACAATAACAACAATAGGTTCAGTGGCAATTTTTCGAATGAAAAATGGAAATTTACAAGAATAAACGAATTTTGTTGCTATAACGACAAACTAACTAAATAAAAATAAAAACAAAATTTATCTAAATGAGTACTTACCTGGAACCTGTTAAGAACCAAATATCAATATAGCATAGAAAAACCTCAGAATAAGTACTCAACGCCTTGAAAAAGAGAGAATTTCAGATAATAAGCCTCTTCAAGGGGGCAACCTCCTTTTACCCCACATAAATGTTCAAGTACAAGATGATTCCAAATGAAAATGTCTCCTTGGTATATATAAGAGACTAGGAGGTATACTTACAACTAATGGAATAAAGCCGACATAAATAAAATAACATTACTAATGTAATATGCCCCAATTAAGGGGTAATGACCCAATATTAGGGCTTAACATGCCCCTCCCCTTGAGACAAGTGTTGTCCGCAATGCTTGAGTAACTCTAGATGCTTATGTATAAAAGACTCATCTTCCCAAGTGGAATCTTCAGCCGATAGTTTCCTCCATTTAATGAGATACTCTGAAATGGATCTATTCCTCAACTGGAGAATTCTTGTATCAGTGATGGCTTCAGGCTCCAACATGATTTTTCCTTCCTCATCAAGTTCTGGTAATATAGTTTGAACTGGGATATTGTCACCTATAACCTTCTTTAAGCATGAAACATGGAAAACTGGGTGTACTCGTGAAGATGTAGGCAACTCCAATTTGTATGCCATAGTACCAATCTTTTGAAACAACTTATAAGAGCCATAGTAATTTGGTGATAATTTATTATCCTTCTTGGCTTGCTTGAGGGACATCTGTTTGTATGGTTGTAGTCTTAAAAACACCCAATCCCCTACTTCAAAACTTCTTTCACTACGATGTTGATCTACTTGTTGTTTCATGC
>ML776736.1:2219231-2238794 GCA_009831015.1 Picea engelmannii
GTTTGTTTATCAGAGACAAAGCAACGAAGGTATCCTTCTAGACATTTGTTCACTATCTCGGTTTGTCCATCAGATTGAGGATGATAGGATGAGCTATGAGCCAATTGAGTACCCAAACAAGAAAATAATTTTGTCCAAAAATGCCCAGTGAAGATGGGATCTCTGTCACTTACAATAATATTTGGGCTGCCATGTAGCTTTTGAACAACTTAAAGAGGTGATGTGAAAAGCTCATGTCTTGACCACTCCAAACTTCACAAAAACATTTATTATGGAATTTTATGCCTTGGGAAATGGAATTGGTGTTGTCATAATGCAAGAAGGAAGGCCGCTGGCTTTTGAAAGTCGACCACTCAAGAAAGGACTTACACAAACCCATTTATGAGAAGGAAAAGATGGCAATACTACATGCATTGAAGAAATGGCATCCTTACCTAATAGGTAGGCACTTCAAGGTCAAAATAGATCATGATAGTCTTAAATACTTCTTGGAATAAAGACTATCTTCAGAAGAACAACAAAAATGGGTAACCAAGATATTGGGTTATGATTTTGAAATTGTCTATAAAAAGGGGAAGCAAAATGTTGTGGCGGATGCACTCTCAAGAAAGGATGAAGATGTTGAGGCCTTTCTCTATGCTATCTTGATCATCCAACCTGATTGGATAATAGAAGCAAGGGATGAATGGAAGAATGACGAAAAAGTGTGGAGTCTCATTCAAAGGTTGCAGGAGGATTCGAATGCATCAGATACATTTACATGGAAAAATGATTCACTATGGTACAAAGATCGCTTATATTTATGTAATAACTCCCAACTCAAACAAAAGGTACTATTGGAATTGCACACCTCTCCAGTAGGAGGGCACTCGGGATTTTTGAAAACCTACCATAGATTCAAGAAGGATTTTTTTGGGGATGGCCTTAAAACTAATGTTCAAAGGTTTGTGGCGGAATGTTTGGTTTGCCAACAAAATAAGGTGGAAACAATTAAGACCCCAGGTCTTTTACAACCATTAGCCATCCAAAGTCAACGTGAGCCAAATATCAATATAGCATAGAAAAACCTCAGAATAAGTACTCAACGCCTTGAAAAAGAGAGAATTTCAGATAATAAGCCTCTTTGAGGGGGAAACCACCTTTTACCCTACATAAATGTTCAAGTACAAGATGATTCCAAATGAAAATGTCTCCTTGGTATATATAGGAGACTAGGAGGTATAATTACAACTAATGTAATAATGCTGACATAAATAAAATAACATTACTAATGTAATAATTAAGGGGTAATGAGACAATATTAGGGCTTAATAGAACCATTTCTAGATAAAGCTTTCGTAGGTGAAATTTTCCTCCTTCAAATCATGCTGCAGCTCCTCATTGTCCTCCCGTATCTCTTGCTCACATAATTTTTCTTTATTAAATGTGCGGGATCCCTCGAATATTGATTCCTCGTTCGTTGTTGGAGGAGTAATTAAGCTCGTGGTTGCTGTCAATATCTCCTCTTCGTGAGAAGAGGAGATCCTGACTTTTGCAAGGATCTGAGTGAGTTGTTCCAAGCTTAAACTCATAGTTAAATCATATTGAAAAGGGGGTTCTTACAGTACCCAAATCAACAAAAAAAAAAAAAAAAAAACTGAAAATCACACTTGCTGAAACACATGAAAACCTCTTCACAGTTGCAAAAATTGGAATTGCACAAATTGGAATTGCTGGAATTGAAATTGCAGAAATTGAAAGTCACATTCTGCATGCTTTGTCCCAAATGAGGTCAACGTATTACCTCAGATTTAAGAATACATTGGCAGGGAGAACATGAGGAGTCTCCACTCAAGTAGCTACTATGATCCCTTACCAACACATACTGACACACTTGCAGGAATTGAAACACTCCCTACATGCCCTTACCCATATGTCACCTTGGAGTTAGGAGCATGACTAATCACACTTGCATGAAAATTCAAACTAAACTTCAATCCATCATGCTTCCCCAACAACAGCGCCAAAATGTTAGGCGGAAATATTGTCGTTTAATTCTGTTGTAGTACTTGCCCAACTATTTAATTTGTCAATCTGAGGTTCATAGGCTTACGAAGCACACATACTATATATGCAGGACTGAAGTAGAAGTAATCTAATCTAAATTGTTGAAATGAAATTAATATAGGAAAGCATTGAAAAACTAACTAGGAAAGCAGGAAATGAAAGAATCAAAGCTAAGAACCCCCTTCTCCTAATTACAAGACTAAATTATGAATTACATGCTTCTTCTAACCCCCCAAAATGAAGAGAGAACACTCTCTTTTATACATGAGAGTCTCATAATTACATATCCACTATTCTCTCAACTTATTCCTTCAAATCCTCCATAAATATCTTGGATAAGATATCCTATCCAGATCTCCATGATCTTCTCCTTGAAGTTAGCTTAAATGATTATCTTCAAATATTTTTCAAATCTTCAAAGATGTAATTTGAATTTGAGGATAGGTGGTGAATTTTGACTTTGTTGAAATCTTCAAATATGCTTGCACACATCATCAAACTCATCCAACCTTAATATATAATGAAAATATGTTAATTTCTAATATTTAATCATAAATTCACTTATAATACTAAAATGAATAAAGTGGAAAATAATAAGGTAAAACCCAAATGTATGTATGGAAATGGTATACTAAAAGGTTAATGGGACAATGGAATGTAATGAATAATGAAGGAAAAGGTGGATGAAAATACGACATTTCTAAGGCCCAACAACAGGTATGCTGGCAGCGGGTACTGACCTATAATATGACTAGGTAAACTCGTTGGAGTACTGAACAGGCTTGCTGGCAGCGGGGCATTCTACCTAGAGAGGGTGATGATCTGACAAACAATAAATAAAATTCCTAAATCTTGAAACTTGTCCTGATGTATGGCATTACTCGTAGGCAAAGATGGAAAGAAGTATGCATGATTAAGCAAAGGTCAATGAACTCTATCTATCTGCCATTGGGAACTAACTTTAATACAATCCTAATAATCTCTCACCTACCTCTTATTAACTATACGTAGTATGTTCTGTCCTACAGGTGGGGCCATATTTTAATCGTCTTGTCAGACTAATGTGTGAAATTTATCTCCACACTTGGAAAACTGTAAATCTTAGGCTATTGAGAGAATTGACTGGCTCCCTATATCTTTGATTGCGAGGTGTCATAATACTTAGGAGTGGGGGAGGGGTTTCTTGAGTTGACAAATGATAAATACTTCCATCTATATTAGAATCCATGAGAAGAGGAAGTAGAATCTCTATCAAAAATTCTGTCATATTGTTTCTACAATACCCTGGGCTATTATATCAACAGTTGTTTGTATTGGTATGTTAAATTCTATACTGCTGACATCATTGTGTGTGTTATAAGCCTGATGTGCATTTTTATTTTTATGTTTATATAATGGAAGATTGCTTAATTGGTTCCTTGTGACAATTACAGATCAATAACAAATTGTTAAATGCTTTCTATCGTATGTATTACAATCCTATGAAAAGAGGAACAAGTTGCTTTATATTGTTACAAGATCGATGACATGGAAATAGACAATGGATAATCCTATTCATAAAGAGGAACAAGTTGTTTTATATTGTTACAAGATCGATGATAAGGAAATCGACAATGGATAATCCTATTCATACTCATCCTATCCATGATCCATGCACATGTTCACCATGTCTACCGTAAATTGTCCAAGCTGAGTGTTATGGGTGAACGTCCATTTATGATGGGATAATTTCCACTTATACACGAGGACCAGATGGAGTGCTATCTGGAGGACCGGATGGAGTGCCATCTAGAAGACTGGATGAAGTGCCATATGGAGGATCGGGTGAGGTATTTATATACTATAAATGATCATGATCTCATGCAGGTATGATCGCTCGAATTAATTACACCCGTTGCAATGGTAAGTTAGATGAATTGATGGTATATTTTTCAAAATTCATGTTGGTAATCGAATTAAACTTTTAAATGCATTTTATGATCAAATGTCCAAGTCGAAGACTTGGACATTGATCTAATTCTTACATGATTCCATTTTCCTCCAAAGCACACACCATTCAAATTCAAACACAATGCAATTATGGTCACACGTGGTGATCGTGTATGATGAATTCGCCCACGAATTCAACCGTTTCCACCACAATTTCATTAAAAATTGGGTACTTTGCCCCAATTGTCATTTCAATCATCCTTTCTTTGTTGTGTCGTGCTCGCCCTATGCCCGATTTGTTTCTCTTGCTCATTCCTCACTCGGTAACTATTCCCAACTGCTATGAACCATCCTCCTACACCGAGCTACTGACCATTCCAGAATTCGCAGCGTGTAGAGAGATCTTCCTCCACGCGGGTTGGGGATCGTTCCTGGCCAATATGTAGGGCCATGATGATGGTGTCTCTCTCCAATTCTCTCTTGGGTTCGATGGGAGACTGGCTCGCGTGGGATCTCTGTTCTTCTTGGTCTTTGAGGAATCCATTGCCTCAACCACGAAATTGCCACGGGTTGGGGATTGTTGGCTCAAACACCATCAATTGCCATGTCCAAGCTATAACAAAGTGTTCAAGACTCAATTTTAGAATGTCTCTGGAGCCAAAGGGTATTCAAAAGAATGGATCAAAGATGAATTGATTAACTGCCTAATCATAATTACCAGGCTAATCACTTGTGACGGTAGGTACTCTATTTTTAAATATTTTCATTTTTGTCTGTTATCTCATTTTCAATTCAACAAACCCCTGAATTTTCCTTTCTACTTCCTGAAAATCCTTGAGAAAATGTCTTCCCAGGTCCGTAAAAATTTGGCTAACCCTCACAACAGTTTATTCCACCATGGCCTCATTAAATTGTTTATTATATCCGAATTGACAAAACAGAGTAAGACATGGGATGATTTCCTCTACCAATTCTCAAATCCCCATATCACAGTTAAGAAAAGAAAGATATTGGTTGATTCGGGGGATATCACCCTACCTAAGCCTCGTTCTCCAAAAACTCCAAACCCTCAAGTTAAATCTCCCTGTCTGATAGAAAGGCCAAGAAAATTAGTGATTCCCTTGCAACCTCATCTTGTAAGAAAATAAAAAATCTTGGTAATAATTCCCCATTGCCTTCAACACCTATTTAATCTAAACTGAAGAAGCTGCAAGATGCATTCCATCAATATTTTTCTTCGGTTCCTACAAAGAGGAGAGGAGCTAATTGATTCAAGAGGAAACCTTTTGAAGAAGAACTTGAGGTATGAGTGGCAAGCCCAATATAAAACCTCCAAGCACTTCGGATCCTATTCAATTGTCTTCTGATCATGAGAGCCCCAATACAAGAGTAAGAGAAGTCTTTGAAGAGGAGTCTGAGCTCGATAAAGAGGTCAAATCTGAACCTATTACACCAAGTCTCCCTCACAAAAACATTGTTTCTCCTTCCTCCCAGATTCCTACACCGTCTTCTAAAGTTGATATACCTTCTACATCTATCAAGGAGCCCAAGCCTTTCGTTATTGAGCCATCTAATCAAACCCCAACTATTGAGAAATTGCAATAAGAAAATGCTCATCTGCTTCAACAATTGGCAGAATGAGAAACTGTGGATAGGCATTTGCATCATGAAAAATATGTCTTGCAAGAAAAAGTAAACTCTCTTCAGCGATTGGTTGATCAAATGACCACCACCAATCACAGTCTCCGGATGCAATTGAAACATCGAAAAGGTCCTAAGACAAAGTCCCCAGGGCATGAGGGAGAAGCTTCTAAAGCTAATCCACCCCCTCCTTCATGACTATAGTTATGTCAGGTGATCCATTTTTGTTTGTAGAGGGCTACAAATCCTTAGGTGTGGGAGAAATGTTGGTTTTGTGTTTTGACTATTTTTCCAATATATTTTATTCTCTCATTTAGCCATTTTTAAAGGTATTATCAATCTTTATGCATCAATTCACCATGGAATCACACAAGGTATGTATAATCATCATTTTTTCAATGATTTTATGATTAATTTGTCTTCAGTTGATTGATTATAGTGATCTAACATTTCTTGTATGCTTGCAATAGGTCGAAATTGTGATCCAGTCTTCCATCTAGTCCCTCGTCCATACCTTCGTCTGGCACTCGATTTGGCACTCCATCCGACACTCGGAGCGCATAGGAGATGGCGGTTAGCACATCGAAAGACTTTGATGGATGAATCAGGAACATGGGTTTTATGCCCAATCGTTCCCTCTAGCTATGGGTCTTGACGCATCTAGGATTGGGTAGTTGCAGCAATCACTAAGTGGAGCGCACAAGACTGTTAAGGAAGATTCTTCTGTTAAAACGAATTTAATGAAATTATTGTTTTTAGAGAGTGTCGACCCTTCTAGTGGTTGACCTCTCAAGCTCAGTAATAATCTATAAATATCGTTATCTGTGCCATGAAGAAGGACATGAATTTTATTTTATACACAGACATTATCTCCATTTTTTTGTATACTCGGTTTTTATGATCAATGCCAATGTTGCGTTAACTCAATGATTACGTTTTCCTGTTGAAGTATTCCCACAACCTTCTAGGGGGCCCACCATTGGTCTGGGTGATTGTTTATATCAGTATATATATATATATATATTCATATGTCTAATTGCTTTTCATACTTCTTCAATTTCGAAGTTGCTTGTTTAAATTCCATTCATTGTGTATATCTTTCAATTTCAAATTGCTTGTTCACTGTGTATATCTTTTAATTTCAGATTGCTTGTTTAATTCACCTCCCTGTATATCTTCTCTAATTTGCAGATCATTTTCTGAATTGTGTGTGTCATAGATTATGTGCGGGCGTCCATGGTTACTTGTCGATATTTAGACTCTTAACATTTTGTTTGCAGGTTGTAGTTCACTTGTGTAGAAGTTGTCTAATTGTATTGTCATGTCTTTTTCTCCCTAGCTATAAATCACTTTGTAGAGTACTAATTTAGATAGTGTTTATGTATTAAGTTGTAATTTTAAATCCTCTTGGTAGGTTTGCTTTATTTGCTAATTTTTCTTTTAGCATCAACATGATAGGATAGAAGTGGATTTTGAGTTATGATTTCCAGTAGCATCTTAGTTGATTTTGAGTATGATCTTCAATGGTAGCTTAGTTAACTTTAGGTTATGATTTTTAATGAAATCCCAGTTATGAATTTGAATTATGATTTCTCGTTAGCACTAGTTATGAGTTTGTAGGTTTTCACAGAGTATTTTCATTGCTATCTTAGTTATGAATTTGAATTAGGATTTCTAATTAAGTGTTAATTATGAGTTTGTAGATTTTCTTGAATTAGTGATTTTGAGCAGAGTATTTTCCAGCAGTTGTGTGATAGAGTGAATGATTGATGTTGAATCTCTTATGCACAATTTTTAAAGATTATATGGATTCCAAGAACATTTAGTGTTTCTTTTATGATGGAAAAACTTTCTATAGACTGCCTTATCCATACTTTACACTTCTTTGTAGAAGTTAGCATTGAGTTAATTCCACTTGAATTGTCATTAGTAGTTATATGCCATCATGATGTCATTCGCCACCAAAGACACAATGATCACATTTGAATACTGTCACAACACTCTTTCTTTTAGTTTGGTAGATTAGTGTTTATTCTCTGCAAGATAGAAATAATTGTGAGTTTTTACTTTAAGAATAGAGTTCACTTGTAAAGATAGTTTTGACAGATTAATTACTTACTTGCTTACTTGCTTGTTCATTCAAAGGTGGATAGATGAAATAACTCAGAAATAGATTACTTGGTATTTGCTTATTCAAAGATAGATTGAATATCTTAAATAGCTCAGAAATAGATTAATTGTCATTTGCTTATTCAAATATAGATTGAATAGATTAAATAGATCTGAAATACATTACTTGTTATTTGCTTATTTAGAGATAAATTAAATAGTTCATAGTCCTAGATTGTTTAAAGCTACTTAGATAAAATAGTTCCAGAATTGCTTGAAGTTTATTAGTTAAAGGTTGCTTTGTATATCTTAGAATCTGTTGTTTGAATATATTTTAAAATTCATTGTCTAAAGTACAATTGTAAATTAAAAAGAGTGTTAATCCCTAGTGTAAACCATCTCCTTAGCTAGTCAATCTTTCCATTAGCTTTTCTTTCTGCCTTGGATCATACTGTGCCAAAACTCTAAGTTTACTTACCTCAGGTTGACAATTTAATTGAGGGAATTAGTACATATAGAATACCCATCATCTACCTGTCTGATTCTCAACAAGATTCTTAAAATCCTGAAATTTACTGAAAGATTCATCTTTAGTTTTCAGAAAATAAATCCAGGTTTTACAAGAACAATCATCAATAAAAATGACATCATAAAGACAACCATTCATGGACAGAGTAGTCATATGTCCACAGAGATCAAAATGAAGAAGATCTGAGATACCATTAGTTTTTCTATTACTATGAGGGTAAGTTTTATCATGCGCAAAAGAAAATATTGGCATACATGTTACCATCTTTTGCAAACTTGGGAGAGCATTATAGTTGATATTTCCAAACCTTTGTCCCATAGTTCGTAGGGGTTGATCATCTCATGAGATAATGCTTGAATAACTTGACCATTGACTTTGTAAATTCCACCTTCTTGAGATCTGATTTTCATGGTTGATCTCATACTTTCATTTGAGGGCCACATAAGAGCCTTTCCTTTGGAGAAGGCTACTGTGTATATTTTACTTTCTAGAACTGCAAGTGAGATAATATTTTTCTTTAATCCAAGAACATAAAGAATTTCTTCAATATGAAATACATTACCTAACTAAAGTTGAAAATATGTTGATCCAATTCCTTTGATGGCATAAGTGTCATCATCACCCAATTATACCTTCACATTGAAATTCTTATCTCGGTAGTTCACAAGGTTCTATTTGAATCCTGTCATGTGCTTGGAGGCCCCGTTGTCCACTAACCAAATTTATTTTGATTTGGTGACAACACCGGAGAGAGATGAAACATGATAAATTTATCTGTGTTGTTCTTGTTCTTTAGTAGTAGCTCTAGTTCTCTTTCTTTGAGGCTCTTCTTCCTCAGTTGCAACTGAAGCATGGAGCCTGCCTTTCTGTTTTCTATGTGAAGGAGGGTTCCTACAGTCTTTTGCATAATGACTTATCTTTGTACAGTTAAATCATCCTACTTTAGATAGAAGAGAGTGAGGATGAGAGTGCTTACCTTGAGGTTTCTTACCTTTTCCTTTGTGTTGAGGAAACCTCTTCCATTTCTTGTATTTGGCTGAAAGAGAATTTTATTTCACCATTGAGGGTTTATTTATGTTTTTAAGTCTGTCCTCTTCTTCCAAGCAATCATGCCAGAATCTCTCGAAGTTGGGTTGAACTTCTCTTCCATTTACTGATGAGAGAAATGTCTTCCGTGATTCTGAAAGACCATCTATTGTTGTTTGTACAAGGTCATCATCATCTACTGCAACTTCAATTGTTGCAAATTGATCTCTTGTTTGGGCAATTTTGGAAAAGAAGGCAGAGATGGTTTTATCCTTTCCCATCTTCAATGTGCATAGTTGTTTCTTCAAGGTCCTTTTCTGATTTGGGGCCTTCTTTTCATACAAATTTTATAGGGCATCAAAGAATTCCTTAGTTGTCCTTATATGAGAAATAAGGGGCATCATGTTGTCTTTAATTGAGTAAAAAATGACCCTCTTGGCTTTGGCCTCCCTCTTGTTATAGGCTGCTCTTCCTGCATTTGAAGTAGGTTCTTCCATCACCCTGGTAACCAACTCATCCAAGTCACCTTCTTCTAGGATATTAAATACCCTAGCCTTCCAATCATTGAAGTTTGAAGCCCCTTCAAGTCTATCTTTTGCTTTGCCTGAATATGAAGCCATACTGAAACCTGTTTACAGAAGAGATCTTATACAAAACAAACTCAGTGTTGATATGATAAAACAAACCCTTAATATTGGATCTATCCAAAATCAAAATTCTGCCACAAATGAGATATTTTCATGCCCTAAGCTCTGATACCATGTTGGAATTTAAGGGAAAAATATAGACTATCTAGGAACAAAAATATTTTTAAATTTATTTGCTACTGTAACTCTAGATCAACAACACATTAAAATTTCTGATGTAAAATCTAATAACAAAAATCATAACATAGATCTGAGTATTACCTTATCCAAACAAAGAACAAATTTACCTGATGTGTTGTTGTTATCCTCTTTGATATATGCTCAGAAAAAAAATTAAGGGATCATGGATCAAACCCTTGGGGTAGATCTCATCATGATCATTAGGACAAATGCGAAAAAGAAATTTTAGATAGTAGACTAGAAAAATTGACCAGTTTTTTGAGAATCAAGATGCCATGTTACTTTCAAGTGAAAGGGCTAAGAACAAAACACCATTGTTCAGCCTAGTGGCTAAAAGGAGGCCTCAAACAACCTTAGTAATTTATGCCAGAAAACACAAAACTGCTACAGGAAATATCAACAGTCCTAAATCCAGTTCATAGGGTATTAGGTTGTCAGCATACAACATATAAGAGGTATCAAAGGTTCTATAGACAACAATGGTGGTACCAACAAGAAATAGGACATCAGGATGACACCAGCACAATAGGACAACAAAGGAGGCACTAGAAAATACCTTCAAACAACAACAAAGGGAGACATGTGGCAAGTTTAAAATTTCCCTTAGGGTCAACGACAGTAGGAGGGTGGAGAGGGTAAACCTATGATGGCTTAACACACCAAGAAAACATGTCCTAGAGGGGTCGCAACCACTCAACTATCTGAACGAATAGAAGCCGCAAAAAACCTCAGATCAAAACTTGGCTAGAAGAGAGTGTAAGTGAGTTGAGTGAGGATATGCCTCTTTAATTTATAGTTTTGGTAGGTAGGTTAGGTTAGGGCTAGCTCATTAGACTTAATTTTATGGTTAGGTTTAAACCCTAACAATTAAACAATTAATATTTTATAATATAAAATACTAAATGTTAAATTATAAAAGTCAACAAGGAAATAACAAGTCAAGGAGAGGGGATCCAAAATCAAGGTGGGTAGCTTTCTGTAGGAAGAAGCAAAGGACCGAACCAAAACCCACAAAACAATTAAGGGGGACATAACTCAAGCAAGGGGGGGGTTCAAGACAAAGTCAACAAGGTAAGTTCTTCTTTAATGGCAGAATGTCCACATTAGTCTCATGATATAAATTATAAGGTTTTTATCATCCCAGCATATGAGGAAGGTCAATGATGTGATCATGCCCTTCTTCTTAACTTCTCCTAGGTCTCCTGGACCATCCCATGAGAGAATAGGGTCACACATTATCTCAGCTTTGTACTTAACCAAGAAATTGCTTGGTCCTAGACCAGGAGACCCCATAAAACATCTGGGGGCCCTATATAACAACTAGGGTCTTATCCACCAAGGCACACAACCAAGGATCAATCCAAGCATCGAGCAAGAATTCTCGGGAACACATCCAGGGGCCCTAGAACACATCTAGGGACTTATACCATCAAACTGCATTGTCCTTGACCAAGAACCCCAACAATACACTGGGGGCCCAACTAGAGTCTTTTTCCATGGATCTAACTGCTTGGTCCTAGAACAAGAACCCCAGGAGTGTACTAGGGGCCCTAGATCTCAACTAGGGTCTTTTCCATCCTCTTGGAGAATGGATCTTAGAGCTGCATTAAATTTAATAGTATCCATAAAAAATCCTAGGTGGAGCAAAGATGAGATTACACAGTGGGTCAAAAGGATGGAAAAAATCAATTATTGGTTCAACTTAGAAAAAGAAGGAAAGGAGGTAAATCCATCACTACCATCTAGTATATGGAAGGAAGAACATATTGAACCTACACCCATTAGGAGTAGGGAAATTTGTTACAGTTGCAAAGTGTCTTAGGGGGAAGATCACAAGTGTAGGGGTAAAGGGAAGGTGCAGATTGTTGAGGTGCACTATGACAGTGAGGTTGAGGATATGCATGAGGATGCAACCATAGATGCCTATTTAGAGAAGTTTGATGAGGCTAGTGACTCTTGCGCATCTAAGGGAAAGTTGAATGGATAGGATGATAACGCATGTGCTTTAGTAGTCCTATCAGATAGTGTTGAGGACTCAACACTTCATCATAATTGTGACACATGTGAGGATCCATATGTGTTAGCACTTGGTATGAGGTCATGCGGGTGGTAGCGGGAAAATCCCCCTATAACTATACCAAGGTTTAAAGTATAGACATAGAAAATGACTCCCTAAAATTCAATATAGTTTCTACACTACCCCAAACATACCAACATAGATGAACAAAAAGCAGTGGAAGAGAAGATCAATAATTGTACCTTTTATCCAACATCTGGTGATGATCTCCTCAAGATTTGTAGCTCCCAAGGCTGCAAGTCTCTCCCCAAAGCCGACTTGCATCCAAAACTAGTCAAACAAGGCTACAAGCATGTTATTTCTATTCATGAATTAGGGTTAGATATCAATTGTTATGTATAAATCAAAGAAAATACATAAAACATCATCATTTGGGACAGGGAATTTAGATTCTTTTATTCATTAATCAAATACTAAAGCTTATAATCCTTCCAGGTCGACGCTCCGCGAACCTGTCCGAGCTCCTATTAACAATGCTCTAAGTGCACCTTCAATAATCCTCTTATCACAATATACCAATCACCTTAAGGAAAGAGAATGGATTGAATGGAAGAAAATGGGATGGAGTGGGAATGTTGAGGCAGTAACTCACAAAAGGTTGCAAATGCTTGGGCAAGGAAAGGAAGGAATGGGGTAGAGTTTCACTGTTATAATGCTTGGTTCTGGAATGAGACCTCGGTACCTCATTTTATATGACAAAATGATGGTTATTCGATTGGGGGACGGGCTATAGTAGGTGAATTGGTTGGGAAACCTCCAATAGCCCATAAATTCCACCAAATTCCTTACAATTTTTTAATTTTTGAAACTTTTGGAGGTATACATGGGTTGTTCAGTGTGCACCAAGCGTATGTATGTGGGCTATCTAGCATGCAAAAAGCATATGTATGTGGAATATCTAGCATGCAACAAGCGTATGTATGTGGGAAGTAGTGAAGCAGGGTGCGTACATGCTCCAAAAATTGGTTTTTTAAATAGAGCTCATCAACAATGATTTGGAAAATTATACAAGTAAGAAGGCCAATGCCATGTATGCATGAGTAAGGAATTTTAGGGCTAAAACAGATGCCCCCTAATGTATGAGGTCAGAATAGAAACCGATGACCGAAATACATTACAATATCTTCACCAATGAGAATGCACAAAATCGAGTGAGCCTGAGACCAGGGTTCGGGAGGTGCCATCTGCAAAACAACAATTGTCTCTCCTAGGTGGGCATACCTATGCTCGAGATGAACTAAATCATGCTTGCCAATCAAATACATTGTAGATCCATGTCATATAACTATATAAAGTGTATCTACAAGAAATACACAACGGATCTACATCTCAAAATCAATCGAAGATATGCAAGTACGATATGCATCTTCAAGAAGATAGTGACGCCTGTGGATGGAGATGAAGTCTTCATAGCTCGAGCAACAAGTTCAAGATCTTCAAAACTCAGGTAGGCGTACAATGGGAGTGTAAGACTCACTACCTTGAGGTATTCGTTGATTTTGAATATGGACTTCACTAGACTCTCGGGATGGCCAACTCATGAAAGTCAATAGATAAACTGCAGAAATTCCAACTCGGGTTGGGTAAAAATTCCCTTGGACAAAAGCATGAAAGATGATCAGACTCAGGCAGTGTGACATTGACATAAGTTTGTGACACAGAAGGCAACACAAACTCTCCATATGTTTGGAAGAGTAACCAAACAGAGGAGGACACAACTTTATGTAGCGAGAACAACTTCCTAAGGTCATAATAGATCCCAATGCTTGACGAACAAATGGAAGGATGTGCTTTGTCTAAAAGTGACTATCTTTGTTGTCGAAAAAAGAATGAAAATTTCCCGTCCCCTCTTTTTGGAATATTTGATTTTTTTTATCTTTTTCAATTTTTAAAGAGCTTGAAAAAGAATAAAAGAATGCTACGTTACAAAGGAGGAACGAGTGTCACGACAAGCAAACCGGTTCCAAGTGCATGGAACATACTAATGCTGAGGGAAAGGAGACATGTGAAGGATAAGGACACTTGGGGAAAATTCCTCCATGGGTCAAGGTGTGAGGTAGCAGAGGAAAGAAGTGTTTCAAGGCTTGCATATAAGGAATGCTTCGAAGCTTCAGTTGAGAGAAACATGGAGCCGAAATTAAGTCCAAAGACGCAAATATGAGACCCGCAATGTGTGACATGGGGATACCCCTTTTATGTAATTTTTTACGAGCCCAGAGAAGGTAAGATCTGTAGTTTTTTCACGTTTGGAGAGTCTGAAAAAACACAAAAGAAGACTCAAGGGAGTTCCTTTTTCGGAGTTATTCTTATCGTTTCGAAAAAGGGTTAAATTTGCACTGAAAAGACATCTTTCCAAAACTATTTTAACAAGTGTGACAAATACAAGATCACTTGGAAATCTTCTCAATTTTAAGGAGTCTAAAATGAGATTAACTATGGACTCACAACATTTTTCTAAGTTTAGTCTCCTTATCCCGAAAAAGTATAAAAGTAACTCAGGAGAACTCTCCCGGCGAGACGAATCTCTCGAGGTGTACCTTTTTTCCACTATAATCTACTCATTGGAAAAAGGGTTAAACTCATGCAAGTAGATGTTCTTCTAGGCCAACATAACGAGTGTGAAGGAACAAGGTCACTCAACGATCTTTTCAATTTTATGGAGTCTGAAAAGAGCTTAACTATGGACTTCGGGGGGGTTCCTTTTTCGTAAATAATCTCCAAGTCCCAAAAAAGGTGATAAACCAAAACCTACGAGAATGTTATTTTTTCAAATATTTAGTCCCTCGGGCCCGAAAAAGGGTTAAACTTACACCTGAGAATACTCTTCTAGCGAACTGAAGTTCCTAGAAAATACCTTTATTCGTAAAATTAACCATCCAAACTGAAAAAGGGGTAAACTACTGTCGGACATATGTGCCTTCAAATATGAGTTTGGCGAGGGTGAAGGGAACCAAGATCACTCGGAAATCATTTCATTTTTAGAGATTCTAAAAAGAGATTAAATAAGACTCCAGGGGGTTACTTTTCTCAAGTAATCTAGACGATATCGAAAAGAATAAATACAGTCTCGTTGGATGTTGCTTTCGATTTTTAAAGCGAGCTTGAAAGACAACAAAGTGTACTCATTAGGGAGTCTCGAGGGTAAGGCCGAGAATGATGATTAGAAAAAAGAATGAGGCTTCGATAGGTAATCATGATGGGACTAACAAGGACTCCCAAGCCTATAGTCAAAACTGACAGTATGGATACCAAAAATGCAACAAAGGATCTACCTAGAGCATCCATGTAGAAGTAGGCTCTACCACCTTATTATGACACTTATAAAGAAACAATGAAGGTTTTGTGTCGCACTTCGGTGGGGTTGACCCTATGGAAAAGCGGAAAAGACAACGAGATGCATAAAGTGGGAATGAAATCCTAACTTATATTCAAAAAGTTGGAAAAAATGACTTTTACCAATGGATGTCAAAAATGTAACTAATCTAAAAAATTTACCAAACTGAAAGGAGAAAAGTACTGGAACGACCAATAAATAACTCAAATGTGAAATCAAGTAACCACCAAGCTAGGAAAAAATACAAAGGGGACCAAAAAAGCGTAAAAGGGGCCAAAAAATTCTATAAATAGAGGTGGACAGCTTATTTTTACCATTGCAAATTCGAAATTAACCAAAAAGTCAAAAAACGCCTTCGTTAAAAGAGTGGATTACGAGAGATACAGTGGATGAAATGACCTTCTATTTGGACCAAGTAAGTACAAAATACATATGCTTGCATTTCAATTCTTCCTTTGTAGGTTAATTTTGAGTTTGGGAGGGGCATGCTCTTGTAAAAAGGGAAGCCATGTGTGTACGCGGGATGTCCAAGGCCAGCCCGTGTATGTACTAAGGAAGAATAATAAACAACCCGTGTACATACGCGACTGTGTAATAAGAAGCCCGCGTACACCGTCATTTGCATTGAAAAAATATAAAAGCAAGCATTAATTCCTCTCCACTTTTGTCATGTGACAGGATGTATGTTCACTAGAGGGAGAGAGAACATGAGGAGCTCGACATCTTTGTCGAGGAGGACCCTGTGGCCTGTGGCCATTGTTGCACTGAAACAATGTGGATTATGGAAGTTCTTCTAGTGCCCATTTATGAGGGCACAACCGAGGTTTCTCAATGCTCTTGTGGAGTATTGGCATCCCGATGCAGAGGCATTTATGCTAGAGGGTAAATCATTGACCCCGACCATATAGGATATATACTTTTTGACTAGCCTCTCAAGAAGAGGGAAACCAATCTACTTGAGGACTTTTCTTTCAGGGCCTTTCAACATTGAGGATTACATCAGCATGTAATGTGAGGCTAGCACTGAAAAAGTACGTTGTCAAGTGTCAATCCACAATATCACTAGCCTCTCCTTACGAGTGATCCTACTTTTAATCGGGTGGATTACTGGATCCACGACACTTCATCAGGCCTCACGCGCACATATGCATTATGCCATTCAGTGTTTGGAAGAATTTTTTTTTACTGGAGTACCACCATGCTTGTATGCATGAAGAGACAAATCACAGAGTTTCGGCGGTGTACCAACAAGAACTTTGGGTTTGGTACCATTCTACGCTCCTTCTTCTTTGAGAGATTGCTCAGTCTTAGTCCCAAAGAGACGATATGGAGGCATGTAGCCTCTTTCCCAGTAGTGAGTAGGTGGGAATCTTTGTTGCCTAGACATGGTGGAGGGAGGACTATAGAGGCCTTTAATGACAATTTTTTTGATTGGTGGAGACATCAGATCCCAGTGATCAAGGATTACCCCTTTGCAGGTATCAACTTCATCAGAGATCCAGATATGTTTGTTCCTCCTGGCGAGGAGCGTGGAAAGATAGGTAACATATATTTTATAGTTTATTAAATTTTTAATTTACATATATATCATTTTTATGTGTGTGTAGAGTACTGACTTGTGAATATGTTATGTACAGATGTGGGGCCTATTCGACCGACAGACTTCACCAGGACTCAACGTCATCATCGACCAGAGGTACGAAAAGCAGTGGCAGGAGAACCAGTAGTTGCGGGAGGACCCCCAACCGAAGAGGCTGACAGAGTCTTACGAAGAGTGGAGCAAAACCTCACTACACTCACTCGTGTCGTTCCTATGGCCGAGATCGAGGATCTCCCCCCAACTATGTAGCCACATGTAGTAGGGGTGCCTCGAACTTGGGTCCAACTATTCTGACATATTGCGAATGTCGTCATTCATTACAGCTGGGCCAATAGGCCTCGTCCTTAGATAGTGTCGGACCATTGATGTGCCGAGGGAAATTTTTGTACTATATTTATTTTTTGAGGGCATAAGCCCAACAATGTAGACCAATGACTTTTGAGGCTTTCATGCCCACTTTTGTACTCATAAGACTATTCTTTTGGACACACACACACACACACACACACACACACACACACACACATATATATATACATCTTTCTTTCTTGCTTTATGGATAACATTTTTTTACAAATGTATTTACATGTGTATGTGTGTGTTTTTTATTTTTTTTTGTGTGTGAGAAACATGCCAATCTAAAACTTTATTAGCTAGAGTATCTATTAAATGATTAAATCTCCTAGGAACATGGATATACATAATGTAATCAAAAGATATTTCTAAGAGACATACCCTAAGGAATCGTCAGTGAGCGGGATCATAAACGCAGTAAACCCCATTTAACTGGGACACAACCAGCTGAGCATCTAGGTAAACCTGGAGGCGAGAAATTCTGTGTGACAAAGAATCATGAAGCAATTCTATCACTACATTGTACTCGACAACATTATTTGTTGTGTCACCTAGAAAAATACCTCCGGAAGATAGCAAATTGCCTCTAGGTGTGAAAATCACCCAAGCTGCAGAAGCAAGCCTCCAAGTGTGTCAGGTAGCACCATTCGCAAACCCAAAATAAACCTCTGATTCACTTGACATCTTCCACAGTGAAAAATAAGACATAAATAACTACACGTCCACAAGACCAAAAAGGCAAAAAATGTATAAGAGACTATACATATATACAAGAATCCACCTAGGTGACCAACCTAAGAGTAATACTTCTTAAGGTAGAGCCCATTTCTAGTATCCGCTAAAGCATTTCCCTCAAAGTCAACCAGATGGTAAGCGCTCTTCTATGATACCTCTTTCACAATGAACGGTCCAAACCACATGGGTTTGAACTTACCTGCCCCCAGGGGATATTTTTCTTGATCATAGACTAGGAAAAGATCGCCTTTGGAGAAAATCTGAGGATGAACAAACCAATCATATTGACACTTAACTCATTTCTTATGATCCTCATTGGCTAAGGTTGCATCATGACGCTACTCATCAAGTTGCTCGAGATATAGAAGGAGTTCCTCAGGAGGTGAAGTGTCCGATAGTAACTCGACTACCAATTTTAAAGAAGGAATCTGGCATTCAATAGGTAAGACTGCTTCTATCCCATATACGAGTTGAAAAGGTGAAAAATTGGTGGCATTATTCATATATGTTCGATAGGCCCACAACGTTGAATACAACATAAAATTCCAATTTGATTTGGAAGAATTGATCATTCACTGAAGAATATTCTTGAGAGACTTATTCACAGCTTCAACCTGATCGTTCACTTGCAGGTAGTAGGGTGATGAATGTTCCTGTTTGAACCCGAGTTTTGACGTTAATTCAGTAGTCATTTTTTTTTGGAAGTGACTACCATGGCCAATGACAATCTCCTTAGGGATACCAAACCTTGCTACTATTTGATTAAATATGAAAGGATTCATGGTTTCCCCATCATTGTTGAATGTTGGCATAACTTTGACCCACTTCGTGAAGTAGTCAGCTGCTACGATGATGTAACGATGCCCCCTAGATGAAGTCGGGTGACATGTAGTAAATTCAATCCCCCATTTGATGAAAGGACCAACAACAATGACTGAAAACATAGGAGCAGGATGCGCCTGCATCTTCCAAGAGAAGATTTGGCAGGGGTTGCACTTCTTGACTGCCTCCACACAATCCTTGATTAATGAGGGCCAGAAGTAACCTACACGTAGAATCTTTTGGGTTGTTTCTGATCCGGATTTATGTAGGAACACAATGAAATATAGAAATACACATAAACGCAGAGATGCAACGGAAATAAGACTTCATTTCATTAATAACAAATGACTGAAATATGCTTACAGACAGAATGTAAATAAACTAGCTAAGGCTGTTAAGGTCCTAACCCGCACATAGGTAGATCAATGTATTCGGATGTAATAAAGGTCAATATTAATAAGACCTTTCAATAAAATAGAATAAGGCGGATGTAAGAAGACCTAATAGAATCTTTCGCTTCTAGAAGGATCTTCC
>ML776736.1:2244904-2257004 GCA_009831015.1 Picea engelmannii
ACCTCCAGAGTGGCTTCTGGATGTCGATGCACCGCCAGTCGGAATCCGTTGAAGAATCTGGGCAAAGTTGTCCATAATCGCGTTCCTTTGTTTCTCGAGGGCCTCCTCGAGCAACATTTTGATAGGATCTCCTGCTCCCTCATATTTTTTTTCTTCCCCCATGGGTGGTCGTCGGGGTTTGTGAGGCTAATCTCGCAAAGGTTCAACCAGATCGAGTCCCAACTCCTTATACCCTGATCTCGTTGGGGACATGCAAAGAAGGATCGAGAATGAGCAGACCGCTCTGATACTACTGATCCAGATTTATGTAGGAACACAATGAAATACAGAAATACACATAAATGCAGAGATGCAGCGGAAATAAGACTTCATTTCATTAATAACAAATGACTGAAATATGCTTACAGATAGAATATAAATAAACTAGCTAAGGCACTGGTAGCTTATCTCTGAGAAGAGATGTGGCTGCTACTCGCATCCATGAGAAGATGATTACAATGAGGCTCTAGAGGCCTTTTTACAATAGACAAGAATTCCAATAGTCATATACATCCAAAAACCTAACCCTAGGAGATGAAGCGCCAAAAGTCATGTGGGCCCCGTTTGGGTAAGTTAGTACATCAACTTCCCGGGGTCGTAACTTTTGCATACGATCTCCGTTTTAGGCGTGTGATAGCTCGTTGGAAAGGTATCATCGAGGAGATTAATTTTGGGGGATCAATCATGCCTTTGGCTATCATTAAGAACCTAGATCTCAAAAAACCTTCATTTAGGCCCTCAAAATGGCCCCGGAAGTTAAAACCTGCTAAAAATAGTAAATTGCCAAAATTGCCAGAAAACTGTTTTGAGCCAGTCGAAAAAGTTCGGTGGCCACCGATATCCACCTGGATCAGTTTCCAACCCAGATAAATGGTCACCACATGCTCTTGTGTGACAGTCATTCAAAATGAGCTCTTCTTCTTCCTGTGTAAGACATCGTCGAAGAATGCAATCTACACCTCGACAATACAAAGTGTCATTGAGTATAAGATAGTTTCACGCCTGATGTCAAATTCGACGAAGCTCATCGTGAGAAGCAGAAGTGGGGAACTTCAAATTATAGAGATACACAAGTATATCTCCATACTAGGGGTCCGAATATTCAATTAGAAAAATTTCTCCATTTATAGTCGATTCTTTGGGCATGATATCACTAGAATCAACCGACAGTTTCGAAATGAATTCAGCAAAAACCAATGACTTTTTGGATTTCACAGAAACAAAATCCAAGTCAAATTCTTGTAGGATAACTATCCATCTACTGATATTTCCGCCAATGACACGTCATGTTAACACATATTGGAAAGGGTTGACGATGATAATGACGGTGGTCTTGTGAAGCAAAATGTAGTGACAGAACCGTTGGGAAACATGGACAACTGCCAAAGCAAGTTTCTCAACATGAGAGTAGTTGAGTTCTAGTCCAAACAGGCCTCGGCTAAGAAAATATATAACATGCTCTTCAAGCATGTCATCTTCCTAAACTAAGACCATGATGATGGTTGACTCCGCAACAGCCAGATACAACAAGAAATCTATGTTATAATCAGAAGGTTGAAGTAGAGAGGCAGACGTCAGGGCACGTTTCAACGCTTCAAAAGAGAAATGAGCAAATTCATCCCAACAAAATGGGACCCCTTTTTCAAAATACGCATGAACCCTTTAGTGATCTCAGCATAATTAGCGACAAAACGCCAAAGAAAATTCGCTTTCCCATGTAAGCTCTGAAGCTGGGGTATTATGTATGAGGGAGGAAATTGAACTATCACCTCAACCTTGAGAAGATCGACCATGATCCCTGTTGTCGATACAATGAAACCTAAAATATGACCTAGTGTCACACATAAACTACACTTGTTACAATTCAAGTGAATCCAATAGTAGTGACATCTCTCAAACATTAGTCATAGATGGTCAGGATGATCAGATCTCTTGCGAGAACATGATGCTAGATCATCGAGGTACACCTTGACTATGTGTTTGAGGTCATGAAAAGCAAACGGCATGGCTTGCTGAAAGGTGGCTCCAATATTCTTCGGGACAAAAGGCATTTTTCGATATGTGAAGGTACCCCGAGGACAAATAAAAGTAATTTTATGTTGATATTCAGGTTCAATTTGAATATGATTGTATCTCGAAAAACCTTCCATGAACGAAAAGACTTCACAGCTTGCACATTCATTGACAATCTGATCGATAAATGGGGTTGGGAAATTGTCTTTCAGGCAGGCCTTATTCAAATCGCGAAAATCCATACAAACGTGAATCGTGCCCTATTTCTTGTTGACCGGAACCGGGTTCGACACCCATTTTGTCAATAGTAAAAGGTAGATAAAACCAGATTTTATCATTTTTTCTACTTCTGCCTTGATGGCTGCCTCTTTTCGAGGATTGACCAGACGAATCTTCTGTCGGACCAGTTTGGCATCAGGATAAGTCATGATTTCATGTTCGACAGTTCATGGGTCAATGCCAACATATCCTCATAAGACCAGGAAAAAACCTCATGGAACTCCTTGAATAACTCGGTGTA
This sequence comes from Picea engelmannii, assembly GCA_009831015.1. Classification (NCBI taxonomy): domain Eukaryota; kingdom Viridiplantae; phylum Streptophyta; class Pinopsida; order Pinales; family Pinaceae; genus Picea; species Picea engelmannii. The sequence continues at coordinate 2,247,477 of ML776736.1, forward strand.
AGTTTGAATCTCTTCAAGGGAGAAATCTGCTCCAATGAAATCATTCTCCATGATGCCAAGGGTTTTGGAGATATCGATTGGAATCTTTGTAGAAATGCTTTCCATGTTACCCTCGGCATAAAATCCATGTGTAGCCAAAGGATTGATAGGACAAGGATTATCTCCATTCATGGTCAAAACAAACTCTCCCGCCTCCACTCTCCTAAGCTCGGGAAGAAAATAATATCTATGATGTAGATCATCCCAAGGTCTGTTGAGACCAATAATCATCTCGAGAATCTCCTCATCAGAGGGAAAGACCAATTCTAAAGGATCTTGAGTGGCGAGAGAATCCTAAGCCCAAATAGGCTCGAGAACTGGATCTAACTCCTGTGACAAAGTCGAATCTGGGTTGGTTAAGGCTTGTTGGACAATGTTGTACACAACCACAGTTGTGGATAAGGGCATGGACATGCCAAAATTACCTATCCATTCCATCGAGGCCGATGGGGAAGGTAAAGTCCACAGGTCATGAAAATAGATCGTTTGAAAAGATGACACTTGCAAAATTGCAGCCTTCGGCTGGTCGGGAAAAATCGACATAATTACATCATTGAAAGGCAGTGGGTAATCAAAAGTTCCCATCAATGATGAAAAAAAACCAACACCTAAGTTGACAGTGCTAGACTACAGGTTGTCAATCATCGAGACTGTGGAAGCCCCCGATGAAGGGTCAGGACAAGAAAAGGACAATTGGTCGATGGTCACTATTCAACCCTCGTGCAGAAAGCACAAGACCCAAAAAACTATGGCGAACACCACATGCATCACATACGTACAACTCTGTACTAACAAAATATTGTAGTCGAGAGGCACATCGACCACTTCAACTTCGACACACACAGTTTTACCCCTTAACTGCATGGGAAAGGAAGGAATTATTTTGTGTGGTCTAAACGATCGACCGTCAAAATTCATAAGTAACGTAGGTGACAGAGAATACTCAGGCTAGACAATGGCCTTCCAACATGCCAACGACATAACGCAAGTCAAGTCACCCTCATCAACAACTGTATGAAAAATGTTCCACGTAAAATATTTTGTGGTGTAGGTCAATACTAACTAAAATGTAACGTGGTGAGGAAGACGAGGTTTTAATTCGATTGGATCGAAAATGATCACTCCTGAGTTACTAGTCTTTGCTGCTCCCAAGGTGGGCAACAGATCTTTTCTCTGCGAGGGGAAACTCTAGAGGACCTCCAAAGCAGACATCCCACAAGGGGTTTGTGTCAAATCCTCCACATTGAAGTAGTTCTGAGCGACCCTTGCATTTGTATTATGGGAAGCCTTATTAAACACACCTTTAGGGATGCGATTCATTGTTTCTCCCACCACATTCTCAATTTGGATAGGAGTCGATGGGTTGGTGGATTCCTTTCCCTTCTTGATAGATTATGGCATTCTGTAGTCATGAGTCCTAGTCGATAAATGAGCATCGACATTTATCATGTAAATGTTTGCAGCCGGGTTGTTATTGGTAGGTGCAAGGGGTCCCTGACTTCCCCCTATCGCGCGTGTGGATGCGGAAGCTTGAGCCATATTTTTCCCTTGTGGAAAATGGTTTTTCAACACAACAAGTTGTTTCTACATTAATAGCTTCTGGGATTCTGCAAGCCAAGGGCATAGGTGAGTTGAGTAGTCTTCAGTGCAGATATTACACAGATACTTCAACATCATCTTCTCCATTTTTCCCCTGCCAACATTCTTGGAAGCCTTTTTATTCCCTTTACCCTTCTTATTTTGTTGTTTCTTCTTTCCCTCGGTCTGCTAGTTGGCCTTGGGATTCATCGATTGCACATTGTGTACGTCCGACGTCTGGGTAGGGGGAACAGTCAAACTAGGAGTCTAGTTGGCCACAATTTGTTGTATTGACAATTGTTGCAACTGATTTGACAACAGATCTGTGGAATTGATTTGCACTGAGCCTACAATTCCATTGGTGTGGATCCCATACTTTTGTTTGTCCTTATCGAGAGTAAATCATGGCGCATCTGGTAATATCTTGTAGAGCATGCTAGACTGAGAGTAGATCAGTTCAATTTGTTGGGATCTCATAATATCCTCATCTTCTAAAAACACACTCGAATTTTCTACGTCCTTGGATACACAGGGAACCAAAGAATTCAAGAACCACTCAAGCAAAAAAGGAGGGACCTTGACCTTAATCAAGCTCTTTCTTTGTTGTCATTCTCGGGTATGATATGAGATGTGGTCGGCCTTGGTTTTCTCAAAGTTGGCCAAGATTTCGGTGCCGAAATCATATCTCACAGGTAACTGGAAATGGTTCAAGAAGACCATTGCCAATTTGTTAAAGTAAGAGTACCTCGATCCATCGAGCTCAATATACCACTTCGTAACACCCCCTATAAGAGTGCATTGAAAAAGTCACAACGGAACAGAGTCGTCTTTCAATGAGTTTGACGAGCACCACAAGTGAAAGATAGTCACATGATCAGCTAGATCTTCGCCAGGATTTACCTCAAATTTTGGAATATCCGAAGGCAACTTGGTCGGCATGGGGGGCCAACACGGATCATGACAGATCGGGTCATTCAGTAATCTCAACAAGTCTGGAAAATGTAGAGTTTCCAGAAAGGGTAATTTTGGTTGCGAATTATTTATAGGAAAATAGAGCCCTAGGTTTTGACTGGCACCAGGTTGCAAGGAAAATTTGGACTGCTGGCCAGGGTTTTTGTAGTAACTGTGGCCTTGACTAGAGAAAGGAAATTGCATCTATTGAGGTGTCATCGGTTGACTCCCGAAATTGGACGACATATCCTGCGAAGGGATTTCTCCCTACGTTGTGTTCCAAGGACCTTGGAAATGGATGCCCCCAGCCGATTCGATGGGCATGGGTACAAAGCATTTCTCGGGGTTCCATTGAGTATGGAAGGGGTTACCCCCGACTGACATTCCTTGCGAGGGAAATGAACCCTGCAAAGGATTCCAAAGATCCTGCGTGGAGTATACTCCAGTCATCACTCCTTGTGAAGGAATGGTATCTTGCACCGGGTTCTATTGACCAAATTTGGGTTTCCCCCAGTTGAGAAAGTGGTCGAAGAAAAAGTGTTGTTACCAAACGCATTGAACAAAGAGAACGAAATAGATCCCACAGGAGTAGTGTAAGAGAAAGTTCATAAACTACCTCCACAAAACAAGCTATAATTAGATTTAAGACCGATTGGATGCTAAAAAGCATCGACGAGCGAAGGAGATAGAGGAGGTATATGGCCCCCACCGTAAGGGATAGAATTATAAGGGGAAATAGTGCCCGCGGTTGACCCTTGCAAGGAATAATTTGAGCTCCCTGCCCCCAAACCCATGGTCTGTAACGTAGAATAAGTAGGAACTGATTTTGTATCAAATTCAGGCATCCCATATGAGAAGGGAGCACCTGTCACATTCTGAGTAAATGAAATAGTGGTCAAATATGTTGAAGGTATCAGACCATTGCTCGCAGTTGTGGGAGTCAGGACAACTGAGGTCCTAACTGGCGAAGGTGGGGGAGGAGGTAGAATTACCCCTCTGGTAGTAGTCATAACGAGAGTACAGGGACTCCCAGACGAAGTAGCAACATTTGCTTCCATTTTCTCACATAGAACTATCTAGTGCTCAGAAGATGGCACCTCAGGGGGAACAATATGAATTAATATCGACGTCGACAAGTCAATAATCAGAGGATTTGTTGGCTTAAAACCTTCAGTCTCAAGGTCAAAAATGATAGATTCCTCCGAGGCTGGAAATTCTCCTCTCAGAGTAGGCTCGGGCATAGTTTCTTGTGTTCGGGTCGCTTCGAACGATCCTTCTTGATAAAGTCTCTGCCTTAACGGTGGTGGAGGTGGCTCCAAAGTAACCAACGATAGGCATTGAAGCCTTCGTGATCGGTGGAGTTGTTGATCTTCCACTTTATGAAATGATCAAATGAAAAAGTAAGTCTTGACTACCGTAGAACATAAAGCACACACTAAAAAGTTTCCTAAATATAAATCAAGTAGTCAAATAACAAGTGGGAAGAATGGTTACGCCAATTGAAATTAGAGCAACTAACCGGTATAAGTACAAATTGAACATGGAAGCACCCTTTTGGTATACTCTACGAAGCGCAATATGTGTCCTCCATAAGTACCACATTATACCACTGTAGTCACCTATGTAAGTCCATAAAATATGGGCAACTAGGTTGTCAACTTGTAGTCAGTCACCAGGCGGGATCAGTCGACAGTCAGGCAGATCATAATGAGCAGGATAACAACTCTGAATCCCTTCAAGGGTGTCGAAAGAAATTGGTATGGAAGACAATTAAGGATATCAAATGGATTTGAGGTCCACGAAGCTCTGTAGGAAAATGGGATCAGTAATGTTCCTGAGAAAGACCCTCAATATACAATCCCCACTACGTTTAGTCCAACTTTGGAGGAGTTATCTCCTCTTCCTTTCCTCACGTGACCTCGTGTTTATCTCCTTTATTAGAGGGGGATCCCGGCTAAATCTTACGACACTGGACTCAAAAACACTCCCTATCTCATACTCTAATGTTTGTTTTAAAGTGGCCTTGAAGAGTTTCCTCTTCACACCTAATTCAAGGCCTTAAAACCCTAAACTAGTCGGTGAACCCTACAAATAGAAAGTCCAATATATTTTAAGTTAAGCATTAATTTTAAGGCTTGATTTACGCAAACGGTGCAGTAGTGAAACTAATGGTGTTATGAAGAGATTAATAAGGAAGAGAACTTTAAAGCATTTGAAAGCAAAAGATACTTCGAAATTAAAGCAAGTATTGTAAAAAATATTTGTAAAATTCAACCTTTCTAATAAAAAATTTCAAGATCTTGTAAATGAAGAAATCCTAAAACTTGCTCTCGTTTGAATAAGAAAAACTACTTGTATTTTAGGAAATTGAAAAAAAAATTTGGAATGAATACTCTTTTTCTTATGCAAACAACCTTGACTACTTTACCAAACTAAATGCAAGAAAACAAATTCTTTTTTTATTTATTTTTCGAACTTCTTTAACAAGAAAAAATGAATTAAATTTTTTTTTTTCGTTTTTCAAAGAAAGAAACAGGAACAAAGATAAAACTGAAAACAAGATTGATAAAGATCATAATCCAACTGCGGATTGCAAGGATTCAACCAAGAAACCAAAAGGAGGATCTAAAACTTGACAACTCACTCTAAACCTTTTAGGGAAAACAAAAGAAAACTAAGGAACAAGTTAACCAAAACTTTAACCCAAGCTATGGCCAAAGACAAAGACTCTAACCAGTTCAAGAAAGTCCTAAGAAGTCTAAAATTTTATCAAGAAAGAGACAAACTCTCTCTTTGTTAAAAAACACTTTCAAGACACAAATACGTGGTTTTTTACATCAACATCTTGCATATGTACGCGGTATGTCTATTGTGCAGGGCACGTATGTATGTGGGCTGACCCAAAACAGGGCACGTACACCTCTCAGACTTTTCAAAAATAAAACTACAAGGCAGACTAACAGGGAAGGGACAGCTGGTATGCACCTTGCAGGTGACCAGAAATCCTTAAAAGACTCATTAAACTTAAATGAAACTCAAAAGGAAAACAAGAATCCAATCAACAACTCAAAAAACCTTCCTAAAAACCTTAGAGATACTCCCCAGTGGAGTCACCAATTCTGCTAGTGGGAAAATCCCCCTATAACTATACCAAGGTTTAAAGTATAGACAGAGCAAATGCATCCCTAATAGTCAATCTAGTTTCTACACTACCCCAAACATACCAAAATAGATGAAAAGAAATCAATGGAAGAGAAGATCAGTAATTGTACCTTTTATCCAATGTGTGGTGATGATCTCCTCAAGCTCTATAGCTCCCAAGACTACAAGTCTCTTCCCAAAGTTGACCTGCTATTTCTATTCATGAATTAGGGTTACATATCAATTTTTATGTATAAATCAAATAAAATACATAAAACATCATCATTTTGGGACAAGGAAAAGAAATTATTTTATTCATTAATCAAAGACTCAAGCTTACAATCCTTGCAGGTCGACGCTCTGTGATCCTTGTCTAAGCTCCTCTTAACAATGCTCCAAGTGAACCTTCAATAAGCCTCTTCTCACAATCTACTAATCACATCAAGGGAAGGGAATGGATTGAATGGAAGAAAAGGGGTTGGAGTGGGAATATTGAGGCAGTAACTCACAAAAGGTTGCAAATGCTTAGGCAAGGAAAAGAAGATAATTTGGGCAGAGTTTCAGCGTTCTAATGCGTGTTTCTAGAATGAGACCCCAATACCTCCATTTATATGAAAAAATGATTGTTATTCAGTTGGGGGGTGGGCTATATCAGGTGAATTGGTTGGGAAACCTCCAATATCCCATAAATGCCATCGAATTCCTTACAACTTTTTAATTTTTGCAACTTTTGGAGGTATGCGTGGGTTGTTTAGTTTGCAGCAAGCATATGTACACGGTTTTTCTAGCATGCAACAAGTGTATGTACACCGGAAGTAGTGAAGCAGGGCACGTACATGCTCTAAAAATTGGTTTTTTAAATAGAGTTCCTTAGCAATGATTTGGAAAATTATGCAAGTAAGAAGGCCAATGCCATGTATGCATGAGTAAGGAATTTTAGGGCTATAACAACAGGGGGAATACTTTTCCTCCCATGGAGTTGAGTGTGACACAATCCTTACCTTCTCATACATTTATTATAGACATGGCATGAGAGAATATCAATAGCATTATGGAAGTGATTGAGGAGCCTTGTGTAGCATTTGAACACAAGGGACATATGGATCTACAGACCCAGGAGGATGTTGGAAAATATTTAACAGACAGTTAACAGACAGCGAATGCTTGTCATTGATGGCAACAGTGGCAACAGTGAAGATGACACGAGAACAAAAAGTTTGTAATTGACAGGCAAACAGAAGATAAGTACAGAGAGGTGAATGATCGAAAGCAGTGAAAGATCGAAGGTAGCGAAAGTTTGTGAAGAAGAATCTCTGATCATTGAAGAGGGAGACAGATCTCAGTCATCAGATCTGAGCGCAGGGTCCGACCATTGTTGGATCGAAGAGAACCTGCACGGTCTTTAAACTGCAAGGAGAAGCGGGTGTAATCACAATATGAAATTTCGTGATGAAATCTGAGCCGTCAAATCAAACTTTGATCTGGATCGTTAATTCTAGTCACTGTCGGAGTATCGGGGATCAGGACTTTGAAATGTCAAAATCATTTGACAACAAGAACCCTGAAATCGCGATATGTGATTTCGTGATTTAATCGCAGTTGCTTAATAGAAGATCAGATCTGGACCGTTGATTTAACTTCTTATCGGAGTTTCGGGGATCGCGAACTCAAGAGGCAAAGAACTCAATGCATCAAGAATGTCGATTTCACGATATGCGAAATCGCGATTGAATCTGGATCGTCAGATCAAGAAATAACCTGGACCGTTGATCACAGTCCGTATCAGATTTTCGTGAATCGCGATTTGAAACAAATGCAACAAGAACCCCGATTTCACGATATGCGATATTGCAATTTAATCGCAGCTGTCAAGACAAGATTCGATCTGGACCATTGATATAATCCCTTATCGGAGTTTCACGAATCGCGATATGGAGAGGCAGAAGAAACTATGCAACATTTACGAAATTGCGAATCGCGATGTAACAACAACCATCAGATCAAGAAGTGATCTAGACCATTGATTCGACTTCTTTACCGAATGTCGAGAATCGGGAATTCGAGTTGACAAAAACACCGATCATCTAGAGTGTCGAAATCGTGATGAGTAATATCCCGACTTAATATGAACCGTCAGATCTAGATATAATCTGGATCGTTGATCTTATTTCATTATGGAATTTCGCAGATCGGGATTTGGAGGTGACAGGAACATTGAACATAAGGAATTACGAATTCGTGATATGTGAAATCACGAAAGTTCCTTTCACATAAAGCCTTGGTCACAGCCCTTGGTCACGGGAAGAGAAGGGGTCAGTCCAGATAAGCTCCATTTAGGAGTTTCGGAGATCGTGACATGCAGTGTCGAGACACTTGGGCACAGGAATGCCGAAATGCCGAAATCCGTTTTAAAAAGGAAAGAATAATAAAGGTCATCCAACGGTGTGGATAAAACTTGAATGTAATCGGAGGGTTACTGTTCTTTCTCACAGATTAACTTTTTAGTTACAAATCCGTTAGTGAAACAGACTCATGATTGCAAATTAGTTGTCGATCAGTTGGCGTTTCGATTGGCTGGACAGTTGTCGTCATTTTTCCCAAGGAGTTGGGAAGTTGAAATGGTGTGCTCATGTGTATAAAAGAAGACGAAACAGATTGTGTCTCATTGGTTGTTCTGAACAGGAAAGGAATGAAACAGTAAGAAAGAATATAGAAGAGGATGTGTGGTAGGAAAGGGAGCATATGTGCAGAGTGAAATGGAACGCAGAGAAGAATAGCAGAGCAAGAGAAAACGCAGAGCAGAATAACAGAATGAGTTGAAGAAGAGAAGAATGAGAGCATGAGTTGATGCAGAGCATACCTGCTAAACAGACAGAGGAAGAGAAGAGCTACAGAACAGTGTGCAGAAGACCAGATTTACGGAACAAAGAAAGATTGGTAAGACCTGATTTATCTGTAAAGTTGAATGCTTATTTAGCCATTTATATTCTAGGGAGGTTGGGAGGTGCTCAGGAGGACTGTTGTCCTCAAAGGTTCAAGTGGGAGCTTGAACACAGGAAGTTGTAGCTTCCATCTGGTTGCATCCAGAGAAACCAGGGTGGCAGGGAGGTGCAAGGGAGAACAAGTGTTCTCTGTTATGCAGGTTGGAGCCTGTGTAACTAGAAGTTGGTGCTTCCACCCAGTTGGTGCTGGAACATTCAGGAAGTTGGTGCTTCCATCTAGTTGGTGTTGGAATATACAGGGAGTTGGTGCTTCCTTCTAGTGGGTGCTAGAGATACCAGAGAGTTGGTGCTCTCAAACAAGTTGCAGCTTGTAAAACAGAGGTAGCAGCCTCACATTGAGTTGGTGCTCAATTGTCAATGATGTACAGAACTGAAAAAGACTGCCTATCATTTCGAAGAAGAATAGGTTTTCTCCCTTTATGGGTTTCCTCGTGAAAAATCTGTCTCTATGTGTATGTTATGTGTGACTGATGGTCTTTACTTTTACTGTCCATATGTTGTATATTGTTGATGATCACTTGAAGGAAGATTAATAATTTTTAAAAGGTATAAAATTGTTTAAGCCCATAAACAACTGATTCACCCCCCCCTCTCAGTTGTTTTAGTATTTCCAACAATTGGTATCAGAGCAGGTTCCTTTTATTTAAAGGTAGATCTGTAAGATTAAACATGATGAGTCATGAAGGGACTTCAGCTTCTAAGCCCCCTCTGTTTGATGGAACAAATTTTTCCTTCTGGAAGATTAGAATGAGAACATACTTAATGGCCTTGGGTGCTGATGTTTGGGATGTAGTAGAGACTGGATATACAAAGCCTG
>ML776736.1:2261150-2275779 GCA_009831015.1 Picea engelmannii
CAGAATTTGAAATGTCCATGATAGGAGAACTGTCATATTTTCTTGGCTTACAAGTAAAACAAAGCTCTGCAAGAATTTTTATCTCTCAAGAAAAATATTTGAAAGAGATATTGAAGAAATTTCAGATGGAAGATTCCTCTACAATCAGCACACCTATGGTGGTTGGTTGCAAGCTGAGCAAAGATGATATCTCACCTGATATTGATCAAAGGACATATCATTCAATGATAGGCAGTCTTCTGTACATCACAACATCTCGTCCTGATATAATGCAAGTTGTTGGAATGGTAGGTCGTTTTCAGTCTGCTCCTAAACAAAGTCACTTGGTAGCTGTTAAAAGAATATTCAAATATCTAAAGGGAACAATGACATATGGACTGTGGTACCCTAGAAATCAGAATTTCCAATTAATTGCTTATTCATATGCCGATTGGGCAAACTGTGTTGATGAGAGAAAAAGCACTAGTGGAGGAGCATTTTTTCTGGGTGACTCATTAGTTGCATGGCTTAGTAAAAAGCAAGGATCTATTTCATTATCCACTACAGAGGCAGAATACATTGCTGCTGCTACTTTCTGCACACAAATCTTATGGATGATACAAACTCTTGCAAATCTGAAGGTAACTTACACTGATCCTATTCCAATTCATTGTGATAACACAAGTGCCATTAGTGTCTCCAAGAATCCTATTCTTCATTCCAAGACTAAGCATATTCCAATCAAGTATCATTTTCTCCTAGAACAAGTTACAAACATAATTGTTCAGCTGAATTATATTCCTTCCAAAGAACAGATTGCTGATATCTTTACTAAACCATTAGAAACGACCCCTTTTGGATACCTTCGTCAAAAGTTGGGGGTTATAATCTCAGGTTCCTAATCTGTTCACCTGGTCAGGGGGAGTACTTATTGAATATCTAGTGTATTCCCAAGATGCTTATAGTCGACATGGGGAGTATGTTTTTGCAACAGATCAGGGGAAGATTGTTTCTTCTTTGACATTGATGTCAAAGGGGGAGAAAAGAGCAGGAGAGAAGATCTGAATACATGTGGGTGCTTGGAAGATCCTGAATACATGTGGGTGCTTGGAAGATATGAATTGTGTTTCCATCAATGCCAAAGGTGGAGATTGTTGGCAAATATTTAACAGACAATTAACAGACAACGAATGCTTGTCATTGATGGCAACAGTGGCAACAGTGAAGATGACATGAGAACAACAAGTTTGTAATTGACAGGAAAACAGAAGATAAGTATAGAGAGGTGAATGATCGAAAGCAGTGAAAGATCGAAGGCAGTGAAAGTTTGTGAAGAAGAATCTCTGATCGTTGAAGAGGGAGACAGATATTAGTTGTCATATTCGAGCGCAGGGTCCGACCACCGTTGGATCAAAGAGAACCTGCACGGTCTTTAAATTGCAAGGAGAAGCGGGTGTAATCACAATATGCAAATTCATGATGAAATCTGAGCCGTCAGATCAAACTTTGATCTGGACCGTTAATTCCAGTCACTGTCGGAGTATCGGGGATCGGGACTTTGAAATGTCAAAATCATTTGACAACAAGAACCCCAAAATTGCGATATGCGATTTCGCGATTTAATCGCAGCCGCTGAATAGAAGATCGGATCTAGACCGTTGATTTAACTTCTTATCGGAGTTTCAGGGATCGCGAACACAAGAGGCAAAGAACTCAATGCATCAAGAATGCCGATTTTGCGATATGCAAAATCGCGATTGAATATGGACCGTCAGATCAAGAAATAACCTGGACCATTGATCATAGCCCGTATCAGAGTTTCGTGAATCGTGATTTGAAACAAATGCAACAAGAACCCCGATTTCGCGATATGCGATATCGCGATTCAATCACAGCAGTCAAGACAAGATTCGATCTGGACCGTTGATCTAATCCCTTATCGAAGTTTCACGAATCGCGATATGGAGAGGTAGAAGAAACTATGCAACATTTATGAAATTGCGATAGGCAAAATTGCGATGTAACAACAACCGTCAGATCAAGAAGTGATCTGGACCATTGATTCGACTTCTTTACTGAATGTCGAGAATTGGGAATTCGAGTTGAAAAAAACACCGATCATCCAGAGTGTCGAAATCACGATGAGTAATATCCCGACTTAATATGAACCGTCAGATCTAGATATAATTTGGATCGTTGATATGATTTCATTATGGAATTTCGCAGATCGGGATTTGGAGGTGACAATAACATTGAACATAAGGAGTTACGAATTCACGATATGTGAAATCGCGAAAGCACCTTTCACATAAAGCCTTAGTCACATCCCTTGGTCACGGGAAGAGAAGGGGTCAGTCCAGATAAGCTCCATTTCGGAGTTTCGGAGATCGCGACATGCAGTGTCGAGAAACTTGGGCACAAGAATGACGAAATGCCAAAATCCGTTTTAAAAAGGCAAGAATAATAAAGGTCATCCAACGGTGTGGATAAAACTTGAATGTAATCGGAGGGTTACTGTTCTTTCTCACAGATTAACTTTTCAGTTACAAATCCGTTAGTGAAACGGACTCATGATTACAAATTAGTTGTCGATCAGTTGGCGTTTCGGTTGGCTAGACAGTTGTTGTCATTTTTCCCAAGGAGTTGGGAAGTTGAAATGGTGTGCTCGTGTGTATAAAATAAGATGAAACAGACTGTGTCTCGTTGGCTGTTCTGAACAGGAAAGGAATAAAACAGTAAGAAAGAATACAGAAGAGGATGCGTGGTAGGAAAGGGAGCATATGTGCAGAGTGAAATGGAACGCAGAGTAGAATAGCAGAGCAAGAGAAAACACAGAGCAGAATAACAGAACGAGTTGAAGAAGAGAATAATGAGAGCATGAGTTGATGTAGAGCATACCTGCTGAATAGACAGAGGAAGAGAAGGGTTGCAGAACAATGTGCAGAAGACCAGATTTACAGAACAGAGAAAGATTGGTAAGACCTGATTTATTTGTAAAGTTGAATGTTTATTTAGTCATTTATATTCTAGGGAGGTTGGGAGGTGCTCAGGAGGATTGTTGTCCTCAGAGGTTCAAGTGGGATATTGAACACAGTAAGTTGTAGCTTCCATCTGGTTGCATCCAGAGAAACCAGGGTGGCAGGGAGGTGTAAGGGAGAACAAGTGTTCTCTGTTAAGTAGGTTGGAGCCTGTGTAACTGGAAGTTGGTGCTTCCATCTAGTTGGTGCTAGAACATTCAGTAAGTTGGTGCTTTCATCCAGTTGGTGCTGGAATATACAGGGAGTTGGTGCTTCCTTCTAGTGGGTGCTAGAGAAACCAGAGAGTTGGTTCTCTCAAACAAGTTGTAGCTTGTAAAACAGAGGTAGCAGCCTCACATTGAGTTGGTGCTCAATTGTCAATGATGTACAGAACTGAAAAAGACCACCTATCATTTTGAAGAAGAAGAGGTTTTCTCCCTTTATGGGTTTCCTTGTGAAAAATCTGTCTCTATGTGTATGTTATGTGTGACTGATGGTCTTTACTTTTACTGTCCATATGTTGTATATTGTTGATGATCACTTGAAGGAAGATTAATCATTTTTAAAAGGTATAAAATTGTTTAAGCCCATAAACAACTGATTCACCCCCCCCTCTCAGTTGTTTTAGTATTTCCAACAGAGGAGAGGCATGGCTTGGAGCTATTTTACTATAAGAATACCTATCAGTATGATGAGAGCGAGTCACCTCTTTTGGGGAATATATAGTTTGGCATCAATCTCAAAGGGTTTGGAGTCCATCTTCAAGGAGGCCAAAATCTTGGTCACCTACAGCTAGTGAGGGCGCATTTTGCAGAGAAAATATATCATCATCAACCATAGTAAATATTGGATTTAAAATATCACTTGTATTCATCTTGGAGGACTATTGGGGGTTTCTTCCTTCATAATTCCATTGTATTTTGGAGGCACTATCAGCCACATGCATCATTCTTCTATGTATATTCCTGATCTGGTCCATTTTGTATGAGGTCGGCTATTATGATAAATAAAACTCAGATCTGAGGTATTTGTGGTTGTTTCTTTTGTTACTTCTTATTGCATCTTATTGTGTATCCATTATTGTTATGATTCTATCATTTATGTGCTGAAAAACTCAATACAACCTTCCTAGTGCACTTAAGAAGACAAATACACAAACTGTTTGACAAAATACCACAACCAGAAACACATAAAACTCAACATGTTCCAAGAAAATTTGTTTGGGAACTTTACATTATGTAATTTATAGCATCCCCACTAATTTTATAGATAATGGGATCAAAACACGTAACTAAGAATTGAACATGAATCTCTCAATAATCCACCAATCTTGTACAAGTTTGGTCAAGCTCATAATAAAGATAATGTGCAGTTTTTCCCTGTTTCATGTAAAACTATTTAATAAGTATGTTTGGGATTAAAAACTCTATTAATCTTGGTGAAATTTTATAACTTGTATGTTCTTCATTAAATTTAGATAAACATTGTGTTAAGTTTTTACTGTTGTTATTAGATTATTTCCAAATTTCATGAGCATTCAATGCATTTCCAAAACAACAGTATAAAGAGGACCACTGAAAGAAACACGATCACAAGGTACACAACATTTTATCCTAGGAAACCCTTATGGGGAAGAAAACCTAGCAAAACTTCCTCAATAATAGATTGTCAATACAATGCCAAGACTAAGACCAAAACACAAAAGGTAAACCAAGACCAAGCACACGCCTCTCTTATCCTTCACTAGACTTCTTCCTGCAACTGCAACAATCTTCAAGATATGCACACTAGATGAGTGAGTGAGTGTGTTCAAATGAGACACCATCCTCACATATAAATACAAGTTGTGAGGTGGCTCTAGATTTTTGCCTCTTCACTTGGTTGAGCCGAATTCTCCTAGAAGTGGCTAAAACCACTTTACAATTACTAGGGGCCAACTTTACAAATACCACCATAAAAATACATGTTAAAAAATCCACAAAAGGGGATTTGATCTTATACAAAACCCAACTTGAACAATCCGCAAAAGGGGATTTGATATATACAATACTAACTCAAATATAATTAGAATATTCTTCGAAGTTATAATATTTCAACACTCCCCCTTAACAAGAAGGGTAGTCTACGACATGACTCAATACAACAACATCAAGAGGAGGAGGAGGCATCATCATTATCAACATCTGGAACATTGACTGGCACATCTATAAATCATCGGAAGATTTTCTCATCATCAACATCAGTAGAAATTGAGCATCATCATTATCTGTAGCATGGAGCTGGAGTAACATCATCAACAACATGAAGCTGGAACATCATCAACAACAAAACGAATATGGAACATCGTCATCAACAACACAAATTTGGAACATCGTCATCAAAAACATGAAGTTGGAACATCATCAACAACATGTGGCAATAGAATGAGACAGGTGCTTCAACAACAATGTCAGTGGTGCTTTGGCATACCATCCTTATCATACCTTCGGGATCTGCCCAAGAATCATAAGATTCCTTAGGATATAAAATATTAACTGAGCTACCACTACTAACCACATCTGACATATACATGCGCAGGTTGTTAGACAACTGAGAGGGGGGGGGTGAATCAATTGTTACTGTTCTTAAACAATTATAACCATTTTAAAATCATTACAAAACACTCAATAATGATCACAATAATGCAAGGATGTAAGCAATAGAGTATTCAACATCAATCACACACAGAGACATATATTCCTGAGGAAACCCATAAAGGGACAAAACCTCTTCTTCTTGATATGATAAGTAGTATTTATTTTCTGTACATTATCATTCTTATGAGAACCAACTCATTGTGAGGATACCACCTCTATTTTACAATATGCAACTTGTTGAGAGCACCAACTCTCTGGTTTCTCTAGCACCCACTAGAAGGAAGCACCGACTCCCAAAGTGTTCAAACACCAACTGGATGGAAGCACCAACTTCCAGTCACACAGGCACCAACCTGCATAACAAATAATAATAGTTCTCCCTTGCACCACCCTACCTCCCTGGTTTTACTGGCTACAACCAGATGGAAGCTACAACTCCCTGTGTTCAAGTACCCACTTAAAACTATGAGGACAATAGTCCTCCCTAGCACCACCCTACCACCCTGAAATATAAATATTTCCTTGCTAGAATCTATTACAGTGATACAGTATTTATCAATAGCTTACCAGTCTCATCATTGTTCTGCTAAACTTCTCTTCTCTACCTGCATCAGTGTTCTCGCATACCAGCCTCTTTGTTCATCTTTTCTGTTGCATTTCATACTCTGTTGCGTCGCTTCATTCTATGTGTTGCGCCTCTTATATACTCTTATGGTCCTCTGCACAACTACCTTCTTCCTGCATGCACAAACTATCACAGATCCCTATCTCTCTTCTTTGTTATTCATGTTATTCACACGTCGAGTCCTCTGCCAGATCATCCTGGTAAACATTTGTATTCTCTAGCGATTATGCTCAGTCTATTCACCATGAATGGCCATTCATCATGAGATTCTTTTGGAATCACTGGCAGTAACAGTCTTCGAGACTTTTAAATCTGTCGATTGTCTCTTCATTCCACTGATAGTTACCTCGAGTCTCTTCAACTTCTATTTCAATCACCCTAAAGCCTCTTGGAATTCTATGGCAGAAAAAATCAGTGGTTTATGGCAATTACCCAAAGAACCTCTGCGCGCTCATGCCTTTGGCGCCTTTTCCCTTCCCAAGAAAACTTCACAGTGGGGGATAGATTTTATAGCTAAGCCCCTTACTTTCACGTGACCATGAGTTGTGATCAGACGCCTATCCAAAAGGCGCTTCGTGATCTCGACAATCTCCAATGTGGAGCCTAGCGACATAATAACTCCTCCCTTAATCCTTTGACGATGTGACCTCCAGCTCTGACCCGAGGCTTAACCTCTTGGATGCTTTGTGACTTCGTGTATCACAAACTCTTGCTGTGAGTTTCCTTGATTCTCCCAACTCATGATCTGCGAAGTGGAGCTTAGCAACATGCTAGCTCTTCCCTTAACCTTCTCCAATGTGACCATGGCTATGACCACAGGCCAAACATTTGAGCACTTTGCGTTTCATGATCTTGCTAACTTAGTTTGCAGTGTCAGATAAACAGCCCATGACATTCCTTGATCGACGATCCATATTTCTTCTTTGCATTTCACGATTTTGCGACTCGCGTTGTCAGAGCTTAGAGTACCTCCCTTCTTCCGAGTCTCGAACTCGTGCTTTTCCAGACCAATGGTCCAGATCTCTCTGTGATCCAATGGTCGAGATCACTTCTTCGCACTTCCGGATTTCATGACTCATGATGTTGGAGCTTAGAGAACCTCCCTTCTTCCGAGTCCCGAACTCGCGACCTCAATCACCTTAGATCAACGGTCTGAGATTTCCCGTGACTCAACAATCGAGATCACTTCTTCGCGAACTAGGACTTCGCAAGTTCCTGCAACTCTGAATTTGACTTTCCCGATTTGTGAGTCAGTGAAATTTTGATCTCCCACCATGTGTCCTCTGGATCCAATGGCTCAGATCTCATTGTGACTTTGCATTTCGCGGAGTTGGATGACTACTCACCTCCCTTCTCCCAACTCCCGATTTTTTGAAACTTGCTCTAGATCAACTGCCTACAGCCTTCTGTGATCCAACGACTATGATGAAATCGCGAACTCAGACTTCATGAATTCTTTCTTCTCCTATCTTTGATTCCCCAATTTGGGAGTCAAGGAAATGTTGATCTCTCACCACGTGTCCTCTCTTGATGGACAGTCAGGATTTACCGCGTGATCTTGGAAGAATTTCTAAGTGTCAAAGACCTTGACCTTTGATCCTTATGTGAGTCTTGATGACTTTAGGTCTCATCTACGTTTCTGAGATTGCTATCTCTCCTGAGCTTTGGCAATGGAATTAACCTCGTCCCTAGTGCACACTCGTGCTCTGTGTGCAACTTTGCACTATTCCTCCTAAGCTTTGATTCCTTCTGCAAACTCACAGATTCTAAGGAATCTTATACATTCTCCTTCCGTCTTTCATGATAACCTCTGGATATCTGGAAACTCCAACTCTGTGCCCTGTGCTCATCCTCCTGTGCTTGATTTTACACTCTGTCTGTAAACCTGCCAACATTGTTGTCGTTCTTGCATGTAGACATGTCATCATCGTTGTTGTGCTTTCCTGTAGACATGCCATCATCTTTGTTGTTCTTTCCATCAATTACAAGCACACTCTGTCTGTAAATATGCCAACAATCTCCCCCTTTGGCATTGATGGCAACCCTAAATGACTGCATTATTTTTCTTAGACCTCCAACTGTAGCATGACCACACCTTTTCTCCCCCTTTGACATCAATGTCAAAGAAAACATGCTCCCCTTGAGTTGTTGTAGTACTTTTTGGAGGTATCAAATATTCAACCAACACATACTCCCCCTGACAGGATGGACTCTCTTAGGTTGATAATGGGGTCACGCCCAACTTCTGGCATAGATACTCAAATTGAGTTGTTGCAAGCGGTTTAGTGAAGATATCAACAATATGATCTTTGGATCGAATATAATGCAAAGAAACAACAGTGTTGATCACTTGTTCTCTCAAGAAGTGATACTTGATGGGTATATGCTTGTTCTTGGAGTCAAATATAGGGTTCTTTGACACACTGATTGCACTGGTATTGTCACAATGAATTGGGATCGGTGTAGTATATTTTACCTCCAAGTCTGCAAGTGTCTGAATCATCTACAATACTTGGGTAGAACAAGTGGCAGATGCAATGTTTTCATATTCTATAGTTGATAAGGAAATGGAACCTTACTTCTTTCTCAACCATGATACAAGGGAATCTCCTAAGAAGAATGCACCTCCACTCATGCTTTTCCTTTCATCTACGCAGTTATCCCAATCAACATCGGAATAGACTGATAATTGAAAATTCAGATTCCTAGGATACCATAGGCCATAGTTCATTGTCCCTTTCAAGTATCTGAATATTATTTTGACAACTAACAAATGACTCTGTTTAGGTGTAGAATGATACCTTCCTACCATTCCAACAGCATGCATTATGCATGGATGGGATGTTGTGATGTACAATAGGTTTCCTATCATAGACCTATATGAACTCTGATCAACATCAACTGAGTCATCATCCTTTCTTAACTTACATCCAGTGACCATAAGTGTGCTCATAGTTTTAGAATATTCCATTTGAAACCTTTTCAACATTTCTCTTAGATATTTTTCTTGAGAAAGAAATATTCCTGCAGACCTCTGAGTAATTTGTAGACCAAGGAAAAATGGTAGTTCCCCTATCATAGACATTTCAAATTCAGACTGCATGGTAGAAGCAAACCATTGTACCAATGAAGCATTATTACTACTGAAGATGATGTCATCTACATAGACCAACACAATGAGCAAATCATTACCCTCTGTTTTGATATATAGATTGTTGTCAATTGTTCCTCTCTTGAACCCTTTGTTTTGAAGATATGTATCAATTTTGTACTACCAGGCACGAGGATCTTGTTTCAACCCATATAAGGCTTTCTTCAGTTTGCAGACAAAGTCATGTTTATCTAAAAATTGGAAACCCTCTGGTTGTTCCATATAGACTTCTTCATTTATATCTCCATTTAGAAAAGATGACTTGACATCCATTTGATATACTTTAAACTGTTTATGACAAGCATAGGCAAGAAACATTCTAATAGCTTCTAATATTTCTATGGGCACAAATGTTTCATCAAAATCCAGTCCTTCTATTTGAGCTTATCCTTTGCAGACCAATATAGCCTTATTTATTACAATATTTCCTTGCTCATTCATCTTATTTTTGTAGACCCATTTTGATCCTATTACATTTTTATCTGCTGGCCTAGGAACGAGTTCCCAAGTGTCATTCTTTTCAATCTGGTCCAATTCCTGATTCATTGATTTTAACCAATTTACATCTTTATTGTATTCATTAAAGTTCTTGGGTTCCACCATGGATATGAAGGCTATATGTTATTTCTCGGTGTCTTTGATCATCCTTCTCCTAGTTTGTACACCTTTGTCTTTCTCACCAATTATCTGACTTGCATGGTGATTCTTTTGATTAATTCTGGAGGAAGGATTTGATGTTGTCTGTTGATTTGAGTCTGCCTAAGTATTTGTATCTTCATCTGACTCATATTATTCTTTTTCTGATTCTTGGACCTGTTCATCTTCATCTTCAGCTGTGTCCTGTGTAGCAGACTCAATATTGCTCACCTCTCTTACTGGGACTCCTCCATCAACCTTTAAATCAATCCAATCAACTAATTTATGCAATATTTTAGTAAAGAATTTATATCCTTTACTATTGGTAGCATATCCTAAGAAGATGCCTTCATCAACCCTGTCATCATACTTGCCAATGTTTTCATTATTATTCTTTATGTATCACTTACTCCCAAAGACTTTGAAGTGTTTGATTGAAGCAGGTCTTCCATACCACAGTTCATAAGGTGTCTTGTCACTGTGTGGTCTAAGGTGGGATTTGTTAAGAACATGGATTGTTGTGTGTATTTCTTCTAACCAATAGGTCTGACCAATGTTCTTCTCATTCATCATTGACCTGGCCATTTGTTGAACTATTCTATTTTGCCTCTCAACTACTCCAGTTTGTTGTGGAGTTCCTAGGATGGTGTATTCTCTCTTGATCCCATGTTCATCACAGAATTCCTTGAAATCACTTGACATAAATTATCCTCCTCTGTCATATATTACAAACTTTAATATGTTGCATGTTTGATTCTTAGTTAAATCCTTAAATATTTTAAATTTCTCAAATGCTTCAGATTTTTCTTTGAGAAAAGCAACCCAAGTGAGTCTGGAGTAATCATCAATGATCAGCATGAAGTAGTTTTCCTTCCCCGCGGCTTCTTGTCTTGATGGTCCACATAAATCCATATGAACTAATTGGAGTGGTTTCTCTGTTGAAGTAGAGCTCTTGTATTTAAATTGTGTCTTGGTTAGCTTTCCTACTTGGAAGGGTTTACACACATAATCTTGTGGCTTTGATATTCTTGGAAGATCTTTCACTGCCTCAAGATTTTTGAGCTTGATTAAGTGATCAAAGTTTAAATGTCCAAGTCTCCTATTCCATAAACATATTTCATCATGTTTGCTTATATGTCACTCTTCTCTATCTTCTTTTAGCACATATACATTATTATATTTCCTTATGCCTTTAGCCACCACTTGTCTTGAGTTTACAGACTTTATCTTGCAATCCTTGGAAGTGAACACCACTTCACATCCTCTGTCACACATTTGACTTACACTGAGAAAATTATGTTTCATACCATCTACCAGAAGAACATCCTAAGATTTTCCTTTGCCATTACTTAAACTCACCATCCCTTTACCCTTGATTTTACCTGGAGCATCATTTCCAAAGGTTACATTTCCTGATTTTCTTTCACTTAGAGACATAAACTTACTTTTGTCTCCCATCATATGTTTGGAGCATCCACTATCAATATACCAGGGGTTCTTTTGTCTTTGAGATGACAACACTAATCCACACTTTTCATTTTCTTTTTTCTTCCGAACCTTGACATTTTCAACAGAGGGATTCAAATCTGGCTCATAGTTCCTTAAGCGGCAGTCTGCAACTTTGTGCCCATAATTATGACAGGTGTGACATTTTGGTTCATTGAATAAATGATCATAACGATTTTTATGCTTAACATGTGTCTTTTTCCCAACCATCACATGATTTGCAATCTGTAGTTGTTTGTTACTTGGATGTCTCATTCTTTATTGCGTCAGATATCTATTCCTTGAGTGTTTTGATTGCTCATATCTAAATCTTAAAGAACAATTTACAGCTTTGTGACCAAAGTTAGAACAAAAAAATATATATATATCCATAGAAAAATCCTTTGTACCTGGAAAATGGTTGTCTTCTTTGAGCAGGTTGATTTCTTCCATGCTGATGATTTCTTTGAGCAGAGGGTGTATTATTTCTTTGTTCTATAGGTTCATTTCTAGTACTTTTTCTTGCACTCTTCCTTGGCGGCTAATTATCTTCCTTTTTTTCTCCATATTTGTTGTTGTAAATGAATGTAGATTTGACAAACTTGATGGATTCTTTGTTGCTTGGCTGACCACTACTTGATCCTTCTTCATAACTCAAACCAGTTTTCAAATTTGGATTCCTTTGCTGATTTAGAATAATGGCTAATTCTTCTGAGGCTTTAATACTTGGAAGATTTTGGAGATACAATGCTTCAAACTTCTCCATCGCTTTTCGGGTTTTTGCTACCTCTTCTTCTAAGGCTTCACATCTTGATTTCTTGTCTGATAATTGTTTTTTCAGAATGTCCTCTATTTTCTTTGCCTCTTCTAATTCTACTTTTATCTGGGAAAAGTCTTCAACAGGTTTTTTCCTGTCTTTCTCTAACTGTATCAACGACTGCTTTTTCTTTTTCTTCTTAAATCTGAGTCTGTCAATTTCTTTTAGGGCACTGATCAGTTCTCCTTCCAAGTCAACCACAACTTCTTCTTCATTAGCATCACTTCATGTGATTTAATTATTATAATCCTCTTTGTCCATAAGCATAAAGTCATTAACCTTATCTTCACAATCAAAATCACTATCTATGTCTCCTGAAGAGTCATCATTGTTTACACATAAACTTTTATTTTTACCAAATATCTTGGATTTATACTTCTCTTCACCTTCAACGTTCAGGTCCTTATTCTTGTATGGACATTTAAATGCAAAGTGACCTATATTTCCATAGTTAAAACATTTGAAGGGCAATTTGCCTTGGTACTTGCCTGGTCCTTTCTTTAGTCTTCTCAAAAAATTTGCTTCAATTTCATCAGGCTCAAAATCCTCATTCTTATCTGCTTTAAATGATGCTTCTCTAGACGTGGATTTATCTTTACCTATCCTCATTTCATATGCAATCAACGTTCCTAAAATTTTATCAAAAGTCAGACATTTTAGATCATTAAGTTCTTCTATAGTAGAGACCTTTGGGTTGAACCTGTCTGGCAAAGATCTCAAGATTTTCTGAACTAACGAGGCTTCCTCAATTTTTTCACTAAGTCCTTTCATTGAATTTACTAGTTCTTCAACTCTCAGAAAGTACTTCCCAACAGTTTCATCCTCTTTCATCTTTAGTTGTTCAAACTGTAATTTGTAGGTTTGAAGCTTGGCATCCTTTACCTTCTCATTACCTTCATAATTGCTAATGAGTTTGTCCCACATTTCTTTGGCAGACTCTAAGTGCATAACTTTTACAAATTATGCTTCTGCAAGCCCACTCAGAATAGAATTCATAGCCTTAGCTTTGAATTTGAATTCTAGTTTGTCATCCTTCTTAGCTAGTACAACTAGCTTTACATAACCAGTCTCTACCACATCCCATACATCTGCACCTAAAGCCATTATGTAGGTTTTCATCCTAACTTTCCAGAAGGAAAATTTTGTTACATTGAACAGGGGGGCATTGTTGATTGAATTTCCTTCATGGCTAGTCATGTTTAAGCTCTAGGATATACCCTTATATAAAAGGAACCAGATTTGATACCAATTGTTAGACAACTAAGAGGGGGGGTGAATCAGTTGTTACTGTGCTTAAACAATTATAACCATTTTAAACTCATTACAGAACACTCAATGATTATCACAATAATGCAGGGAGGTAAGAAATAGAGTATTCAACATCAATCACACACATGAAGCACATAGAGACAAATATTTTTGAGGAAACTCCTAAAGGGATAAAACCTCTTCTTCTTGATATCATAAGTAGTCTTTATTTTATGTACATTATCATTCTTATGAGCACCAACTCATTGTGAGGCTACCACCTTTGTTTTGCAAGCTACAAATTGTTGAGAGCACCAACTCTCTGGTTTCTCTAGAACCCACTAGAAGGAAGCACCAACTCCCTGAGTGTTCCAGCACCAACTTCCAGTCACGCAGGCACCAACCTGCATAACAGAGAACAATAATGCTCCCTTGCACCACTCTACCTCCCTGGTTTTTCTGGTTGCAACCAAATGGAAGCTACAACTCCCTGTGTTCAAGCACCCACTTGAAACTCTGAGGACAACAGTCCTCCCTAGAACCACCCTACCACCCTGAAATATAAATCTTTGCTTGTTGGAATCTATTACAGTGATACAGTATTTATCAATAGCTTACCAGTCTCATCATTGTTCTGCTACAATGATCTGCTATGCCTGCATCAATGCTCTCCTCCATGCATACCAGCCTCTTTGTTAAGATTTTCTGTTGTATTTCATACTCTATTGCATTGCTTCATTCTATGTGTTGTGCCTCTTATATACTCTTTTGGTCCTCTGCACAACCACCGTCTTCCCGCATGCACAAACTATCACAGAGCCCTGCCTCTCTTCTTTGTTTTGCATTTTATTCACACGCCGAGTCCTCTGCCAGATAATCTTGGAAACTCTTTGTATTCTGTTAAGGTCCTAACCCGCACATAGGTAGATCAATGTATTCGGATGTAATAAAGGTCAATATTAATAAGACCTTTCAATAAAATAGAATAAGGCGGATGTAAGAAGACCTAATAGAAGCTTCCGCTTCTAGAAGGAT
>ML776736.1:2281848-2298469 GCA_009831015.1 Picea engelmannii
ACTGGAGGTTGCCCCCTCAAAGAGGCCTGTGAACATTTCTATCTAATTCAAAGTGTTATTTATGTTGCTATTTCGTATATCATTTCTGTGTATTGTGAAGATTATGCTGGATATTTTACTGTTATTCTGTCATTTCTAGCATTTCATTTCTATTCTGCATATTTTATATATCTGGTATCTTGCATATTCTCTGGCGGTTATGCTCAGTCTATTCACCATGAATGGTCGTTCATCCTGAGATTATTTTGGCATCACTGGAAGTAACATTCTTCGACACTTTTCAATCTGTCGATTGTCTCTTCATTCCACTGATAGTTACCTTGAGTCTCTTCAGCTTCTCTGGCGATCACCCTAAAGCCTCTTCGAATTCTCTTGCAGAAACAATCAGTGGTTTTTTGAAGTTACCCAGAGAACCTTTGTGCGCTCATGCCTTTGGTGCCTTTTCCCTTCCTGAGAAAACTTCACAGTGGGTGATAACTTTTGTGGCTGAGCCCCTTCCTTTCACGTGGCCATGATTTGTGATTAGATGCCTATCCAAAAGGCACTTCATGATCTCGGTGATCTCTGATGTGGAGCCTAGCGACGTGCTAGCTACTCCATTCATTCTTCGATGATGTGAATTCCATCTCTGATCTGAGGCTTAACCTCCTGGGTGCTTTGTGACTTTGTGTATCACGAACTCCTGCTGTGAGTTTCCTTGAGTCTCCCAACTCAAAATCTACGAAGTGGAGTTTAGAAACATGCTAGCTCTTCCCTTATCCTTCACCAATATGACCATGGCTATGACCATGAGCCAAACATTTGAGCGCTTTTCTTTTCACGAGCTTGCTAACTTAGTTTGCAGTGTCAGATCAATGGTAAATGGAATTCCTTGATTGACGGTCCAGATCTCTTCTTCGCATTTCACAATTTCATGACTCGCAATGTCGGAGCTTAGAGTACCTCCCTTCTTCCTAGTCTCAAACTCGTGCTTTTCCAGACCAACGCTCCAGATCTCTCCATGATTCAATGGTTGAGATCAATTCTTTGCACTTTTGGATTTCACGACTCGCGATATCGGATCTTAGAGCACCTCCCTTCTTTCGAGTCTCGAACTCATGACTTCAATCACCTAAGATCAACGATCTGAGATTTCTCGTGACTCAACGGTCGAGATCACTTCTTCGCGAATTCAAGCTTCACGAGTTCCTGCAACTCTGCCTTTGACTTTCTCGATTTGTGAGTCAGTGAAATGATGATCTCCCTCCACGTGTCCTCTGGATCCAACGACTCAGATCTCATCATGACTTTGCATTTCACGGAGTTGGAGGAATACTCACCTCCCTTCTCCTGACTCCCTATTTTTTGAAACATGCTCCATATCGACGGCCTACAACCTTCTGTGATCCAACGGCTGTGATGAAATCGTGAATTCTCGCTTATCCTATCTTTGATTTCCTGATTTGTGAGTCAACGAAAATGACGATCTCTCACCATGTGTCCTCTCTCGATGGACGATCAATATTTATCGTGCGATCTTGGAAGAATTTATAAGTGTCAAAGACCTTGACCTTTAATCCTTCTATGAGTCCTAAAGACTTTGGGTCTTGTCTGCATTTCTGAGAATGCTATCTCTCTTGAGCTTTTGCAATGGAATTAACCTCAGCCCTAGCGCACACTTGCACTTCGCGTGCAACTCTGCACTATTCCTCCTAAGATTTGATTACTTCTGCAAACTCACGGATTCTAAGGAATACTGCAAATGATCCATCCGGCCTTCATGATAACCTCTGGCTATCTCGAAACTCCAACTTTGTGCCCTATGCTCGTCCTCCTGAGCTTGATTGCACACTCTGCCTATAAACCTGCCAACATCACTGATGTTATTTCCTATAGACATGCCATCATCGCTGATGTTCTTGCCTATAGACATTCCATTGTCATTGTTGTTCTTGCCATCAATGACAAGCACACTATGCCTATAAACATGCCGACATGGGTACTCTGACAAACCATCCTTATTGTACCTTCAGGATATACCCAGGGATGATCAGTCCCCTAGGATATAAAATCCTAACTGAGCTACTCGTTGTTGGTCAGGATACCATAGTATCATCAACATCACTCCCCCTTTCAAGGGAGGTCCTTTCATACAATACCAATCTTTTCTCGGAAGTATGCAAACTTCACACGAGACAGAGGATTAGTCAACACATCTGCAATCTGCTTATTTGTGCCAACATATTGGAGCTTTACAACTCCCCTCTGCACCATATCATGAATGTAGTGGTACCATATCTCTATGTGCTTTGAATTATCATGGAACACTGGGTTCTCTGTCATCTTTATACATCTTGGGTTATCACATAGAATCATGGTGGCTTTCATCTTCAGATCGAACAGGCATGTCAACAACTTTTGAAGCCATATGGATTCACAAGTGGAAGAACATGTTGTAATGTACTTCGCTTATGTCGTGATGAGAGCAATATTGGATTGCTTCCTGCTTTTCCATGAAGTCATGGTTGACCCCAAACTGAAACAACATCTTGAAGTGTTCTTTTTTTTTTTGAAGCACTTCCAACCCAATTTGAATCAGTATAACCATACAGTCTGAAGTCATGATCTCCAGTATAACAAAGACCATTATCCAATGTACCCTTAAAGTATCTTATCACATGCTTTAAAACTACAAGGTGAACACGTCTAGGCTCCACCAAATACTAACTCAAGGTGTTCATAGCAAAGCATATATATGGCTTGGTATTCATTAGATACATCAACAAACCAATAATTTATCTGTATAGAGTAGAATCAACCAACTCTAATGAAGTATCAACTAGGAGATTCAAATTCATTTCCATGGGTGTCGTTATGGATTTACATTCCAACATGTCAAATATCTTCAGTATTTCAACTGTATACTTCACTTGGTTAAGGAAGATATTCTCTATGCTCTGCCAAACTTAAAGACCTAAGAAATAATGCATCGGCCTAGGTCTTTCATCTCAAATTCTGCAGTGATCTTCTTCTTACAATTTGTGATGAGATTTTATTCTCCTTTTAAGAATAAATCATCCACATATATTAGTAATATAATTGGCTCATCATTCATAACCTTTAAGTAAAGGTTAGGATCAACTTTACTCTTGGTAAAGTCCAATATTGTCAGGAAATTATCAATTCTGTCATAACAAGCTCTAGGAGCTTGATTCAACCCGTATAGAGCTTTATTCAATCTACAGACATGAGTCTTTACATCTTCAACTTCAAACCCTTGTGGTTGTTCTATATACACTTCTTCTTCAATAACACCATTTAAGAAAGTTGTTTTCACATCCATCTGGTGCAACTTCCACTTCATTTTGGCTGCAATAGCTATGATGGTTTTGATAGAAATGTATATGGCTACAGGAGAAAAAAAAATTCATAGTCACTACCTTCCTTTTGAGAAGATCCACAAGCCACAAATATTTCCTTATGTTTTTCAATACTTCTGTCTGTTGCATGTTTTATTTTGTATATCCACTTGAAAGATACCACATCTTTGTTCTTTAGTTTGGGAACTACTTCCCACACATCATTCTTCATAATGGACTGGTATTCTTATTTCATGGCGTCCATCCATTCTTTCTTTTGAATGGATTCTTCAAAGCAAGTTGGTTCCTTCTCTACGATATCACACATCAAGGCCATATAGCTGGAGAATGGCTTAGGATTATTGCTTTGTCTCATGGTTCCTTCTGGGGCATCGTACTTTTCTAAATCCTAAATGAGTTCTCTATCCCAAGCTATCTTTCTCTTGTGAGAGATAATCATACGGGGAGGTTCCTGAGATTCTATAATATCATAATCTTCTGGAATCTCATCATCATGGGTAACTGTAACTTCCTTTACAGGTTCTGCAACTCTGGGAGCTACATGTACTTCTTCATATACTTCTTCAAGCTGGAATTTTCTTGATCTCTTGAGTGTTGCATCTTCATCAAAGGTTACATCTTTATTGATCTCAATATGATGGTATCCTGGTATGTAGATTCTAAAGGCCTTAGAGACCTCACAGTATCCAACAAATATTCCCTTATTTCGTGAAGGATCCAACTTGGTTCTCTTTTTTTTCGAAATGTGTACAAATACTGAACAATCAAATATTTTGAGATGGCTTACTTCTGCCTTCTTTCTGGTGAAAATTTCTTTGGGGGTTTTGAATCCAAGTGCACTATGGGATAATATGTTCTGGACATATATTGTTTTTCTTGTTACTTCAGCCCATAAGTGCATTGGAAGATCTTGATCATGAATCATAGTCTTTATTTCTTCCATAATCATTCTATTCTATCTTTCTGCTACACCATTTTGTTGAGGATTATAGGGAGTGGTGAGCACCCTCTTAATCCCAACATCTCTACAAAATTTTCCAAATTATTTTGAATTGTACTCTACTCCATTGTCTAACCTGAGTATCTTGATTTTTCTTTCAGATAGGTTTTCTACTAAGGATTTGAATTCCTTGAACTTCCCAAGTACTTCATCTTTTGATTTTAAGAAATAAACCCACGTCTTACGGGAGTAATCATCAATGAAAGAGGCATAGTATACATACCTTCTTAAAGAGGTTGATGGCATTGGACCGCATACATCTGAGTGGATAAGTTCCAATATTCCTTCTTCTTTATTGTCACACTTTGGAAAGGGATTCTTTATGTTCTTTCCTTGTGCACATCCCTGGTACATAGAGTACATCCTTCATTCTCATCGAAGTTCATGAATCAAGTTTGTAGGTAGATTATCCCATTCCTTTGATTGGGTGTTGATAATCATCTCCAAGTTAAAATTTTTGGGGGAGTCCTTCTCTATAAGTTTGGGGAGAGTTTTCTTTTAACTTATCATGTGCTTAGAGGCACCACTATCTATGATCCAAGTATCCTCTCTAGGTGCCACAGATCCTGAGAGAGTAGAAAAAAAAACATATTCTCCAATCTCTTATTTAGCTAACTTCTTTGGTGGCTTATCATATTCATTTGCATGGGCATGATGTCTTTTGTTATTTCTCCTCTTGTATTCTTCCCTTCTGGCAGGACAATTCTTAGCAATGTGTCCCATCTTATCACAATGATAAAACTGGTAGGAGGAGAAATATTTTCCCTTTCCTTGACCCTTATGATATTTCTATAATATCTTTGGAGAGTGAGACTCCTTTTTGAAAATGAGAGTTTCCTTTTCCACCCTTAGCATGAGCATCTAGGGCTTGATATTCATCTCTTATTAGAATGACTTCTCGTTTAGCCACTCTTGCTTCTTCTTGAACACATTCTTCTCATAAGATATCAAATTGGAGTTTCTCTTTTCTTGAAAAAATAGTTTGGATGAAGGCATCCCAAGGTATTGTGAGACCATTAAGAGTTTTCATCACGAGTTCATCTTCATCTATCTTGTCTCCAATTGCCCCTAATTGTTCCTTGAATTGAGAAACCCTAGAGAAATAGTCTTGAACTGTTTCTCCTTTTTTCATTCTTGTATTCTTGAGTTGGGTTCTCAAGTTCATCTTCTGGTTGATGTTCCTTCCTTCATACATTATGGTTAGGGCATAAAACATTTATTTTGTAGTATTCTTAGAATACACTTGAGGGATCAAGTGGTATTTAATAGAGTCTGCAATTATCCTTTTATCCTTAATCATATCCTTCTTTTACTTCTCTTTGGATGCATTTTCTTTGGGCTATGGTACATTTTATTTTATGAATTTTGCAAGGTCATTCTCTTCAAGAATAAGTCCAATTTTGACTTCCAAGCACGAAAATTTTCCACACCTTCTAACTTGTCAACAAACTTAGTGCTACCAGACATCTTAACCCAGAGCTAAGAAAATGACCAGAAAATGAAAGTGCTTAGAAAATGAAACTAGGCTTACCAGGAGATGTGTTGGCCTGAGGTGAGTTTACTGGAGCTGATTGTTTTTGAAAAATCCAAGTTTTACCCCTCGAAACTGGACTTGCGCACTTCTATATTGGTGCTTCTGGTATCGGTTTTGGTTTCCTAGTTTTCTGGTACCAGTCAAAACTAGGGATTGAATTTCCAAAGAATCGAGCCACTGAAAAATTTCACTCAAGTTGTCAAAATATGCATTAGGGCAAGGCGCACTTCCCAAGGTGGTCTTTGGTCAAAAATTCCTCTTTAATAAAAATCCTTATTTTTCTTGTACGACAATAGAAATGTCTAGATACCCAGTGAAATATGTTCTATTCAGTCAAGCTCTGATAACATGTTAAGTTTCTATTGTTGTTATTAGGTTATTTCCAAATTTCATGAACATTCAATGCATTTCCAAAATAACAATATAAAGAGGATCACTGAAAGAAACACAATCACAAGGTACACAACATTTTATCTTGGGAAACCCTCATGGGGAAGAAAACCCAACAAAATTCCTCAATAATAGATTTACAGTACAATGCCAATACTAATACCAAAACACCAAAGACAGACCAAGACCAAGGATGTGCCTCTCTTCTCCTTCGTTAGACTTCTTCCTGCAACTGCAATTGTCTTCAATATATGCACACTAGATGAGTGAGTGAGTGTGTTCAAATGAGACACCATCCTCACATATAAATACAAGTTGTGAGGTGGCACTAGGGTTGTGTCTCTTCACTTGGTTGAGCTGACTTGGCTAAAACCACTTTACAATTACTAGGGGTTGAATTTACAAATACCACCATACAAATACATGTTGACCAATCCAAAAAAGGGGATTTGATCTTATACAAGACCTTACTTGATCAATCTGCAAAAGGGGATTTGATATATACAATAATAACTCAAATATAATTAGAATATTCTTCGAAGTTACAATATGTTAACACACTGGGAAAAAATGAACCTTGTCGGCATCGCAAAACCTAAAATTGAGATTACAACAATGAAAATTATCATTTTATTCATTCAATTTATAAAATCATTAAATCCGCATTCCTTTGTTCTCCAAAATGATCATTACCCTTTTCTTAATTCTATGCATCTTTATCTATACATTGTTTCACTTTCTTCTTGTTGTTTCTAGCAACATGGACATCAGTGTGACAATACTTTGCAAATATTTTGAGAATTCCCCGTAGCTCTCTTTCCTATTGCCTCATCCCAAGCCAATATCAAGGAGACATATCCTTTGAAGCATTAATTCTTAGAACAACATTTTTTAAGTTGGGTGGGATTCTTAAGAAAACTAGGGAGAAGGTAACATAATTTTTATTATAGTCAAACTTATGCATTAGGGATTGTTATTGCACAAATTGTTGCTTGGGAAAATCCAACCACAAAGGTTACTAGTGCGACACAATTATGATTAAGAACCATTGTCACATTATCAATTACTCCCCTCATTTTAGTGATTAATGATTTCACCACAAGGGAGGCTTCCCTAGTGACCTCGAGGGAAAAAAGAATGAAGATCAAGGGGTTTTTCAAGATCCTTGTTTTGCTCACTAGATGAAGATGTCTAGGGCTTGAAGAAGAGTTCCTTAGGAAAATATATGAGCTAAGCTTGAAAAGAACCTATAAAACCAATGTTAGAGCAGCTATCCCAAGACTAAATATCATGTAAAGTAGCCCTGAAACACTAGGGAAAACAACAAGAAAGGTTTTTGTCTCAGAATGTAGAAAACTGAAGATTATATCAGCAAGAGAAAGGAATAACAACTTCAAGAAATCGTTCGTCAAAATCACCAAAAAATGATAGAAAATGAAAGCTTATGACTAGTTGACAATATTCCAATACTTAAACCACAACTTTGACTGTTGAAATGGGTTGTAAGTAAGTGTTATCAACAAAATATAATCACAACACTAGATGGTTGTAGAAAACATTTTCTATAGCATCAAGAATTCACTACAAAAATCAGAAAATAAGAATGACAAATTGTAGCCCTTGAGTAGTAGATCACTTTGCAATATTTAAGCACAAAATTTTGAGGTGAATTAGTTTGTAGACAAGAGTAAGAGAGAGGTTTTGTTTCAACCCTAATGGTTGTAACTTAAAACTTATTAAAATAGTAAGAAAACCTTTAAGTACTCAAGACTTATTAGCATGAAATGACAGCTTAGAACATGAATAATTCATCGACAACCCAAACGATTTCAAGAGAGAAAATATCATGTTTTGCAATGAACTAGTGCCTTATCTATTGGGAAATGGAATCACAACATTAACAAGTTAGGGTGGAAAAGGAAAATAAACTTGAAACTTTAACCCAAACCATTATGATCCCAAGCCATCACCTTCTCCAAGTCACCTAACTCAACAAATTAATGGGAAACTAGTTTTTAAACCCTAGGGGGGATAGACCATCCTAACCCCTAGTTTTAAGACCCTATCCAAGAATATTTTCAAGGGTATATACCCTTGTAAATCTTGAATCCACCCTTGAATGAGTTATATTCAACTAAAAAATTAGCTTGAAGGAGGGGATAAACACTCTTGACCCTCCTAGGGTTTTTCCAAGCAAGATAATCAAATCAAATTGCAGAAATTTACCCTCAAACCAAAGAAAACCTACAAAGATCATTCACCAAGAGAAAGCCTAGATCACAAACCAATCCTCCAAAAAAAGAGAATCGCCTCCTAGCAAGATCACATGAGAAAAAAATCCCCTATAGACAAATTGCACCAACCCATTTGCACAAGAAAAAGAGGGCCGAAATATTTTGAGAGAGAGATAGGTCTCAAGTTATGAATTATATCCAAATGAAGTGAGGCTTGCCTCTATTTATAAAGGAAATTCAAGCTCACTTTAATTCAAATTTACAATTAGATCCACTAATTTAGGTCCAAATTCATGGTTTTACATTGACTTTAACCAAAATGATTTGACTTTTGTTGAAGGAAAATCTCCCTGCGGACAGGTAGATCTCCTCTTGAGAGCTAGACTCTTAACTCTTAAGATAGAAGATGCTTATCGTGGACACTGACTTCCTTTTAGATCTATATAAACTAATATGTGAGGAGGAAGGAGGAAAGAAGTACCTTTTACCGGTGTTTGTCCCTGCACAGTCTAAGTTGAGCTCCAATCTTGAACTCCTCAATAAGCCCTGTAGACAAACAAAAGTACAAACAACTTCCTACTCTATTGAGATTAGTTTGAAATAGATCTATCTATTAGAGATGAATTCATGTGAGATCAAACACAGAATTGAAAGAAATAGGCCAAGCATATTATATTAATGAGAACGACAATGAAGAAAATTTACAACCATAGATGTGAGTGTAACAACTTCATCAAGTTCCCCTTGTCCAAACCCTTGCTTAAGCAGTCCACACACAGAATGTTGATGCTCCAAATGACATACCACTCATGAGATCATAAGTTTGGTATACTCTCAATCTCCATTCCCCCTCCTCCATGGAAACCCCTCATTATATAGGATTTGTAGGTTTAACCACCATGGAGAAGATCTCTCATCAGATCCACTAAGAAAGGGATCTCTAAGATATTTGGGGAGAAAATATCTCTTAAGGATTTTGGGGAAGAAATATCTCTCAAGGATTTTAAGGAGGAAATATTTCAACCATCCATGAGATCCTCCACCTTCCCTAAAAAATAGGAAACCAAATGTGAGGTGGATCCTCACACTTAATTACTTTATTTTTCATGAATATTAATAATAATTCATGTGCACTTGATTTTCTCACTTAATAAATTTCTTTTCCATGAATATTAATAATAATTCATGTGTACTTAGTATTTCTTTGTCTTCATGTAATATATACCTCCTCCACATTGACTAGGAATTGTGACATAGGTTATTCCATGGTGTCAAGGTGTATGCGAAACTTATACGACACTTAGGGCGAGGTACCTAGGTGTGCAAATTTCATGTGTAACAGAATGCCCCCTAAAGTGTGAGGTCAGAAGAGAGAATGATGGCCAAAACACTTTACAAATCTTCAAAGCAAGGGTGTAGACTCGAAGAACCTGATAGAAGCTACACACAAACATCCAACAAATATTATGACATGCTTCAAACCTAAGGCAGACATACCTATGCTTGGGTGATCAAGACTTGCAAGATATAGCCACCATAAAATACACTGCGGATCCATAATTATATTGATAAAAAGGTATAGCCACTGAAAATACACTGTGGATCTATACTCTCATGACCTGAAATGATCGTAGCCACGAAGAATACACAGTGAATCTACGGGATTACAAGACATAGCCACGACCAATACAAAGTGGATCTATGTGACAGTATATGTGTCATTGTTCAAGAAAAAATCCTTCGCAACCTGGGAAAAGTACATATAAGAGTGACGACTCAACCCAGGGTCTTCTTACCAATCCCAATGTAGTACGAATCTAACCATGCGAATAGATGTCTTGATGTCGAACATGGCAGAAACCACTTAATTATCGGTCAATAATATAAACCGTTAAAAAGCACAAGGGAGATCACCATTGATGTCAATGATTCCCAAGGTACTCTAGTACATTCCAACGAATGTGAATGGATGAGCTGAAGTTGAACATCCGTGGAATCATTCGATCAGAGGTCAATGATGTAAACCCGTTGTCGAACGTGAGGAGGCCTGCTATTCAGGCATGCAGGTCCCAAAGTACTAATTGGTTTCTATGTCTAGTTCCTGGATAATGTGTTGAAGTCGACAGGAATAGACTCGTCGAAGGAGGGCCTTGATGTATCCCCCATCAACGACACAAAACGAACATAGAGATGTAATTGGTAGATCAAATGAACATGGACTGACATGGGTATTGAGACAAGATATTTGTGATGGCTGACTCTCGAGGCGGATACTTCCCTTGAACACTGAGGCACAACAACAGAAACATGACACAGACCAAAACACAATAATGCAGTGGATACTGTGACTTTCATCAGGTGACCCAAAGGAGTAAGAAAAACTCAGAGGATTGGTTTAGTGCAGAGGTTCAGCGGATTAAGATGTGCGCAAAGACAAAGTGTCGTGTTCAAGGGAGACTCTAAGAGTTACTTGGTAATGTTCTCAAAAACTGCTTGGCTTGCTTCTTTCAATTTTTTCCCCCATCCAGATAGATGAGTACCTCTTTTTGATTTAATGAGCTCTAGGAGGGTAACACATGCTCGATATAGCTCACCTTCAGTAAGTCCCTCTTCCTTTTTTTAATGAACTGGAAGAAGTAAGGGTTCGGTCCCGTACGGGCCTGTCGATGTTTGTTTAAACGAGTCCAAAGATAGAAAACTCGAAGGTTTTTCATGAATATAGAGTCTGGAAAAACACTTAAAAGAGAACTCTCTCAGTTCCTTTTTCGTAAAGTAGTCTGATGAGACCGAAAAAGAAATAAACTATCACTCAACAGACATTTTCTTCAAATACTTTAACGAGCGTGAAGAGAACAAGGTCGCTCGGTAATCTTTTCATGTTTAGAGAGTCTGAAAAGAACTTAAAGGTGACTCCAATGTTTTCCTTTTTCATAATGTTAGTCTCGTGAGGCCGAAAAAGAGATAAATTATCACTCGAAAGACGCCCTTTGAAACCTTTTAACGAGTGGGAAAGGAAGCAAGATCACTCGGCAATATTTTCACGTTTAGAGAGTCTGAAAAGAGCTTAAAGAAGACTCCAGGGGGTTCCTTTTTCGTGTATCCATACAGGTCCGAAAAAGAGATAAAATTTTACCTGGATGCATTCTCATGTATTTACGAGCACGAGAAAGAACAAAGACTAAGCTCGGTATGCCCTCAACTTGAAAGCTAGTGGCTTAACTCTAGAATGATCATCAAAGGCTGGAGATATGCCCTCCAAGCTTCAATTCATTCACCGACTTTGAGGTTGTCACCAATTTCTCTAGTAGATGAGAAAAAAGGAGACGGGTGGATGAAAAGAAGGTTCAAGAGAGGTGATTGTTTCATTGTTTAACGAGTTTGACACAAGAAAAGAACTATGCTCAGGGCCTCTATTTCATTTTTTAATGAGCTTTCCACAGAGAAGAGAAACTATGCTTGTAACCTCTGTTTCATTTTTTAACAAGCTTGCCACAGAGAAGAGAAACTATGTTCATAACTTCTTCTTGATCATGGCTTCCAAGAGGATAATTCTCTGGAAGGACACCATGTCAAGGGACAAAACTCAGTCATGGATTCCAAGAGATCTTCACTGGATGGAAGATAATCACTCTGGAAGGAACACATGTCGAGGGCCACGACAGGGGTAAGGAGATTATGCTCTAATAGCCCTACCGAATAGATCACCATGTCAACTACCTGATCTAAATCATCAGAATTTGAAGTCATTGGAGACAACGCCACATAATTGACATGTGGCGGGGGCAATATTGTCTGCATATAAGAACCATTTAGGGGGTAATATCGTCAGGACCGATGAATGAAAGTTTATTAATAGTCACAATTCTTCCATCGTGAGGGAAAGACATCACACTAAAAAGAGTGGACACAATATCTTTCATGGAATAGAAATAATCCCACCCAAGGAGTAAAGAGAAATCCAAGGGGTCTCAGACTACCATGACATCAATAAAGACATTTTTCCCTCCCAAAGTTATGGGAAACTGAGGGAGGGTCCCTAAAGGTTGACTAGTTCTTCTGTTAAAAGCTAATAGATTCTGTGTAACCGGTGCAAGTTGCGGACAACCCAAAGCGTACCAAGCAACAGAAGACAAAATACTAACGGATGCAGCTTCATCTATCAATGTTTGAGGAACATTCCGACCACAAACTTGTATTGTAATTTGGAAAGGAATGTGAGAGGGAAGACGAGTTCTAGTTAGCACACCCCAATCAAAAAGGATGGCCTCATTACTTGGAGGGGGTTTCACTGGAGAAAGAGGAATGCCCCCGACATGGTAGATTCTGTATCAACGAGAAAAATATGGTTAGTATCGGGTTTACTCTCTAGAGGGAAAGTAGGATCGACCGCGTAGGCACTCTTCAAAGGAAGAGTGGGATTGACCGATGATGGAATCGGATCAACCACTTTGGCACTCTTTGAATGAAGGGTGGGACTGACCGAGGAAGGGACTGGATCAACCACTTTGGCACTCTTCAGATGAAGGGTGGGACTGAACGAGGTAGGGACTGGATTAGCCACTTTGGCACTCGTCAAAGGAGGAGTGGGATCGACCGATGACCGAATCGGATCAACCACTTTGGTTTCATTCTCCAAGGGGAGAATGGGGTCTACAGGTGGAAACGGATCGATCACTTTGGAGTCACTCTCTAATGGGAGAGTGGGATTGACCGAGGATAAAACTGATCGACCACTTGGGTTACACTCTTTTGATGAAGAGTGGGGTTGATCGATGATGGAACTGGATCAACTACTTGGGTTTGTAGTTCAATCGAGGAGGAAACTAGATTGACCACCTAATCAACCAGACTAACCAAGGATGGAACCAGATTGACCAGTTCATCAACTAACGATGAGTTGGGGGAAATTTTACGATAACCTTTTGGAAGTTGAAGTTTTTTCAAAAGAGAAGAAGCCTCATCCATGCGAGGACAAAGGTGAGAGTAATGATAACCCTTACATAACATGCAAGGAAACTTGACAGTTGTCTTCTTCTTACCAACCTTAACATCACTAGTTGACGGGGTATCATTGGCATGTCCAGCAGAGGCCGATGACGTGGAGGACCACAATTCTAAGACCTTGATAAGACCGGGGAATCCCTCAGGAAGTGGTCACCCTTACAAAGACTGCAAGGGAATTTGGGTTTCGAATTATTCATTTTAATCTTTTTGACCTCATCAACACTCCCAGTACTATTAATGGTAATTGGTTTCTTAGAGACAACATCTGATGTTGTTGGAGCCTTGGTCCATTTCGGGCTTTTCTTCTTCTTCTCTTTCTGTTTCTTCTTCTTCTGATCAACCTGGCTACTTGCTTTAGAGCTTTCACTAGGTGAAGAAAGAGAAATGGAAGGAGAATTGATGGACGAAGAAGGGGAAAATTCGACATGAGGTTGATGTGTGGTTGGTGTAATGACATCTAAAGTGTTAGGTGCAGTTGAAACATTAGGAGGATTCGGGATCACTGGAGTGGGGAACAACCAAACTAGTAATCTGATGGTGTGTCCTGGAAGACTCAGTGTGGCAATATACGGAGGACCAAGGTTTCCAAATGAAGGAAAGGTATAAGGTTCCCCAGGAGAAGGGGTTCCTCCATTGGTACTCTCGGGATTTGATGCCATTAACACTGATTCAACCTAAGGTCCACTAAGTAAAACAAACAACACATGCTATGAATTTGAGAAGCAATCAATCAAATAAACCTTCCTACGATGAAACCACTAGTTGGTGATGAAATCCAACATCACGAGATCAAAATAGGAAGGGGTGGGGATAGAGCGGGTGGATCAGTTATGTTGGCAACCTGCTTAATGGACTTACGCCTTGGTGCAAGCTTCCACGCAGTAATTGTGGATTTACCCTCCAAGGAGCCCGAGTGAGTTTGACCAACAATTTTTCCAGGTACAGTGAGACTTCCCTTCACCGTCACCTTGTGTGGGACCCTAAAGATTATGGCTACTAAGGTCACCAATTCGTAGTCAACCCCTGGGCGGGTACAGTCGACAGTCCAGTTGGAACGTATGGGCAAGATAACAAGTCCAAAATCAACTCGAGAGGCTCCCACACATAATCGTGGGTATACCTTCAAGTGACCCCCAATATATGATCCAACCACTACAAACAGTTGAACCACGGAGGGATAATCTTCATAATTCCCCCGAATGTGACCTCGTGCGTAACCCCTGTGTGAGAGGGGGATCCCAGAAAGCCTATACGACAATTGGATTTCACTCTCCCTACCGCAAGATACTAAGTTTGTTTGATAACTTTGGAAAGTTATCCTTTCAACCTATTCCAAATCCCTACACCTTAAACTAATGTAGGTTTGCTAACAAAGATGTAAAAAGTCTGATAAATTTTAGTTTAGCGCTTGATTTTTAAGGATATTGTTACTCAAGAGGAAAATGGTGTGGACAATATGGTGTTTTGACCGACTCAAAATTTATGCAAAGGGATGAATATGCACTCTTTTCATTTTGATGAAAACTATGCTATGAGAAGGAGAAAACATTCATCATTTTAGATGCACAATGTCCCAAAAATGCCCAAAAACATGCAATTCCGCTACTTCAAATGCAAGCTAGTTTCACTACCTAAAATCAAGAATTCATATATGTTCTTTGTTTGATTATGATGTATACATAAAGTAAACACAAAACCTTCAATTCTCCATTACTTTCAATCAGGAGAAAGAGTCCTATGCAGATGCAAAAGACACGAAGAAAAAGACTACAAACAAAGCACGCACTCAAGGTAGTGAGAACTGAAAGAAAAAAAAAGAAAAAAAAAACTTGGTATAACAAGAAATCAATCAAGGATCCTAAAACCAACAAGCATCCAATGAGTACAATAAAATGCAGAGAATAATCCAAAAAGAGACAGGGAGAAAGAGAAAATGGCCAAATTGTCCCGACAAAACAAGCAGCTAGAAAGAGCAATTTTCACATTTCTGAAAAGGGTTTCAAGCTCCAATCAATACAAGAGGGAGGGATAAGCATAAAAAACTAATCCAAATAACTTCACAAACCATTCACAAAGACTGGGTAAATATTTCCACAAAACAGGTTGCAAAAAACTAATGAGAAAAAGGCAGAAAAACCCCAAGAAGGAGGCTAGCGCTCCCCCAAAAGGGTACACAAAGCATTATAACGCTCTGTCTAAGGCCTTTAGGGAGTTTTTGTGCTCTGATATCAAGGGCAGGGGGCGCCAGGCTTCCCAGAAGCTCAGAAAAAGAGCCAAAAAATTGCAAAACATTCACCCAGAATGCAAAAAAAATGGTGAAAATGTAAGTGAAGATGGGAGAAGGCTAATGGATCATAAACAAATAGAAAAAATGATATGAAAGGTGGTAAAAGGGAAGGTACAAACCAAGGAAAGACAATAGGATTCCTTCCCCATTGGAGTCACCAATTTCTGTTGAAGGAAAATCTCTCTGCGGACAGGTAGATATCCTCTTGAGAGCTAGACTCTTAACTCTTAAGACAAAAGATGATTATCATGGACAATGACTTCCTTTTAGATCTAGATAAACTAATGTGTGAGGAGGAAGGAGTAAAGAAGTACCTTTTACCGGTGTTTTTCCCTGCACAGTCCGAGATGAGCTCCAATCTTGAACTCCTCGATAAGCCCTGTAGACAAACAAAAGTACAAACAACTTCCTACTCTACTGAGATTAGTTTGAAATAGATCTATCTATTAGAGACGAATTCATGTGAGATCAAACATAGAATTGAAAGAAACAGGCCAAGCATATTATATTAATGAGAACGACAATGAATAAAATTTACAACCATAGATGTGAGTGTAGCAGCTTCATCAAGTTCCCCTTGTCCAAACCCTTGCTTAAGTAGTCCACACACAGAATGTTGATGCTCCAAATGAAATACCACTCATGAGATCATAAGTTTGGTATACTCTCAATCTCCATTCCCCATCCTCCATGGAAACCCCTCATTATATAGGATTTGGAGGTTTAACCACCATGGAGAAGATCTCTCATCAGATCCACTAAGAAAGGGATCTCTAAGATATTTGGGGAGAAAATATCTCTTAAGGATTTTGG
>ML776736.1:2300521-2325647 GCA_009831015.1 Picea engelmannii
AGAGAGAGAGAGAGAGAGAGAGGTGATTCGAAGGACAATCTATGCAATCACACTTGATTAAGACCTCCTTCTTTGTGTCCCTCACTAGATTTCACAAGGAAGGCTAAAGGCACAAGAGGGGACTATTAGGGGATATAAATACTTAGGTGATAATTCCCATCTCCCTCTGACTCAGCCTCGTAGAGTGGGTTGAGATGTTTCTTGTGTGAGAACCATTTGCACAATCAACACTCTATATGTTATAATAGTTAACCTACCTATGTTAGGACAACGAGTTCCACCTTAGCCTTTAAATCCATTGATTTCACCTAAAGTGATAAAACATTAGTATAGATTCATCTTGACCTTGGATCTATTAAGAATTGATTAAGGTTAAAAAATACCCAAGTTTGAACTCATTGGTGTAAAAATTTACCAAAGTGCAACTATTTTTCTAAAGTTTTTTGACATTAACTGGGACTTGCAATTTAATTTCATTTTTGTTTATTATCATTACATATGTTCACACAAAAAATGCCCCAACCTGAACTTCCCCCTCTCCCCCGGGAACTCAACAAAATGGATACCATTTCTTCCTAGGTAGCTAGGATTGATCCAGGTGGATATTGGTGGCCACCCACCTATTCCAAATGGCTTAAAATAGTTAATTGGCAATTTACTATTTTCAGCAATGTTTTGGGGTCCTAAACTTCCGGGGCCATTTTATGGGCATAAACGATGCTATTTCATGATGGTTCACTTCAATGATTGTAAAATGAAATATTGATCTTGTGAAATGAATCTCCTCATAAATACCTTTCCAATGAGCTATTTTGCGCCCCAAACAGAGATTGTATTCCAAAGTTACGCCCCCGAGAAGTTGATACACCAAACTACCCAAAACGGGGTCCACAAACCTGTTGGATTTTCATCTTCCGAGGTTAGGGTTTTGGATTTTATTTATGTTAAAAATTCCTTTGGATCCTCATTGTAATGATCATTTTCTTGCAAATGACAATAGTCATCACATCTCTTCTCAGAGATAAGCTACCACCATTCTAGCAAGTCATTCACTATGTAATTTTACAGTTTTTGTACATTCTCTCATTAATAAAAATTGTACATTACTGTATCTATGTGTTTATTGCAATATTTCTCTGTATCTTGCAATATATCTGTATATTTCATTGTTATATATGTGCATTCATTTTATTCTCAAAAATAATCCGGATCAGTGGTATCAGAGCAAGTTGCTCATTGTCATTTTTTAGTGCATGTCCCCGACGAGGTCAGGGTACAAAGAGTTGGGTCTTGAGCTAGTTTCCCTTGAGGATAACCTCTCTTGTCAGCCAAAGAAAACTCCCATGGCAGAATAAAAGAGAGACATGGGATCATAATATCTCATCAAGTTGTTGCTCATGGAAGCCCTCGCGCAACAGATGAATGGGATGTTGGAGAATTTTTCCCAAATTCTTCAACGATTTCTGACAATAACATGTGTGTCTTCGTCAAGCATTCACTTTGGATATGCGGCCCCATTCAAGGTACAAGTTAATTTTTATATTCCCGTATTTGAAGGCCAAATCGATGCAGATGCTTTGGAAAAATGGTTAATTTTCTAGAAGGTTATTTCTTTGTTCATAATTTTTCCAACAAACTAAATGTCACCTTTTCTCTCCTTAAGGCTCTCCCCCATGTTAAACATTGGTGGGAAACTTACTGGGAGAAAATTTCAACAGAGGAGTCTGGAATATTTGGGGCCAAGCCGACTTGGGATTTTTTTATGAATGTGGTCAAGGAGAAATATTACCCTTTGGAAAATTATGATGACCAAAACATGAGATGGACCACGCTGCATCAAAAGTAGGACCAAATACTGTCAGATTTCACAAATACCTTGCGCACCAAGTTGGGCATCAAAGAATCTGAGCGACATCTGGTTCTATAATACCGTAAGGATCTACATAGGTACATCCCAACCGAAATGGAGT
The DNA here is from genome assembly GCA_009831015.1 of Picea engelmannii. Taxonomy (NCBI): domain Eukaryota; kingdom Viridiplantae; phylum Streptophyta; class Pinopsida; order Pinales; family Pinaceae; genus Picea; species Picea engelmannii. The sequence continues at coordinate 2,302,492 of ML776736.1, forward strand.
TTCTGCACATCTCATCACCGGGAGCCGCTTATAGATATGTTGTCAAAATCGAGCAAAAATTTAAGCAGCAGAACAAGTAGGAATTTGGGTCTGCAAATCCTCAACAAACAAAGTATGGTAAAGGAAACCCTAAATCACAGAGAAATCAACCTCAAGAAAACCATTCCAAGACACAAGAAAAGAAGGGTAACGGGAAGACGAAGAAAGACACGGGGAAGTGGTGCGACTTCCACAAAATCCCTTGGCACAACACCGATTAATGTCGCTAGAAACAATCATTTGTGGTCGACCTCAAACAAATAGAGTCAATCCTCAACTCAGACTCTGATTCAGACACTAATAAAATGAGATAGATAATTGATGCAGAACTCGCTGCCACTATCGTGACCGCAACAATCCAACCAGAAGAGCCAGAGGATCTGGAGAAGGGAGAGCTCCTTTTCCATTCATAGATGTGGGTGAAAAGGACCATGTTTCATTTTATTGTTGATAGCGGAAGCCAGAAGAAACTCATCTCAGCAGAGGTCATCAAGCAGTTGGATTTGTCGACAATGCCACACTCGCAACCATACAACATCGGATGGATTCGTCGGGGATGAGATATTCATGTGAGCTAGTAATGTCGCTTATCATACGACATCAAGCCCTTCAAGGATGAGGTACTGTGTGATATTTCCCCACTAGAATTTTGTGATGTTATAATAGGCTAGCCATATATGTGGAGGCATCATGTTGTTTATGAGTCTCGACCCCATAGTGTCATTGTTACTCTGGGGGGTCAGCCCTACGGGATACCATAGGTAGTTTCAACTATTGTACCGACAATAAAGTGCTGGAAAGTGATCTCTCATATTGTAGAGTTTAGCATCTTCACAATCTTTTCAAAAGGTGAATAGAAGGACATTGCAACCACTGCAACCTCAGTCCAAGCACCTTCTATCGATAAGAAGCAGGTAGACAACATTGAAACAAAGCACAAATATTTATTCTTCGTATAGTCATCTCATGTAGCAATACTAGTTAAAAATTTCCAACCCTTCCAACATCAGGTTCTCTACAACCTTCCACAAGCCAAGCAGTGAAACTTCTCTAGCAAGGCAAGCAGCTCACCAAGCTTGAGATTCAGTAAACGCTTCCCCCTCTCCCCCGGGAACTCAAATCAATGGATACCATTTCTTTATAATGAGGGAGGATTGATGTAGGTGGATATCAGTGTCCACCCACCTATTCCAACTGGCTCAAAACAATTCTTTGGAAATTTAGTATTTTTAGCAGTTTTTCGGGTCCTAAACTTATGGGGGCATTTTAAGGGCCTAAACGACACTTTTTCACGATCAAGCACCTCAATGATCACTATAATAAATCTAGATCCTTTGAAATGAATATCCTTGTCAATACCTTTATAACGAGCTATTGTGTGCCTCAAATGAAGATCGTATGCCAAAGTTATGCCCATGGGAAGTTGATACACCAAACTACCCAAAATGGGGTCCAAAAACCTCTTGGATTTTCATCTTCCAGGGTTAGGGTTTTGGATTTTGTTTATGTTAAAAATGTCTTTGGAGCCTCATTGTAATTATCATCTTCTTGTGAATGAGTGTAGCCATCACATCTCTTCTCAGAGATAAGTTGTCACCATTTTAACGAGTGATTCACTCTGTAATTTTATAGTTTATATATATTCTCTCATTAATAAAAATTGTGCATTATTGTATCTCTGTGTTTATTGCAATATTTGTGTGTATCTCGAAATATATTTGTATATTTCATTGTTATATCTCTGCCTTCATTTTTCTCTCAAAAATAATACAGATCAGTGGTATCATAGCATGTTTTTCAGTGTTGTTTCTTAGTGCATGTCCCTGATGAGGTTAGGGTACAGAGAGTTGAGTCTCAAGATATTTTCCCTTGAGGACAACCACTCTCGTCAGCCCAAGCGGACTCCCATGGCGGAAGAAAAGAGAGACGAGAGAGCAGAAGGTCCCGTCAAGTTGTTTCTCTTGGAAGCCCTTGCACAATAGAGGAATGAGATGTTGGATAATTTTTCCCAAATCCTTCAACAATTGTCGACAATAACAGGAGAGTCTTCATCAAGTAGTCACTTTGGAGATGATACCCCATTCAAGGTACAAGTTAATTTTGATATTCTCGTATTTGAAGGTCAAATCGATGTCAATGCTTTGGAAAAATGGTTAAATTTACTAGAAGATTATTTCTCTATTCATCATTTTTTTGACAGAGAAAATATCACCTTCACGCTCCTTAAGGCTCTACCCTATGTCAAACATTGGTGGGAAACTTACTGGGAGAAAAGTTCCACAGAGGAGTCTAGAATATTTTGGGCCGAGCCCACTTAGGAATTTTGTATGGATGCGGTCAAGGAGAAATATTTCCTTGTGGGAAATTATGATGACTAGTACATGACATGGACCACGTCGCATTAAAAGCGGGAGCAAACAATGTCAGAGTTCACAAATACCTTCCATACATTACTCATCAAGTTGGGTATCAAATACTCTGAGCAACATCTAGTTCTAAAATATCATGGGGCTCTACACATGTACATCCAAACCGAAATGGAGTTTTTGGAGATATCATCATTGGGAGCCGCTTATAGATATGTTGTCAAAATTGAGAAGAAATTTAAGCAACATAACAAGCGAGAATTTGGGTCTAAAAATCATCAACAACCAAAGTATGGTAAAGGAAACCCTAACTCACAGAGCAGTCAACCTCAAGAAAACCATTCCAATCCACAGGAAAAGAAGGGTAATGGGAAGACGAAGAAGGACACTCAGAAGTGGTGCGACTTTCACAAAATCCCTTGGAAAAACACTAATGAATGTCGCTCGAAATATTCATTAGCGACCGAGCTCAAAGAAACAGAGTCGAGCCCCGACTCAGACTCCAATTCAAACACTAATAAAAGGAGACAGATAATTAATGCAGAACCCACTGCCACTGTCGTGACTGCAACAATCCAACCATAAGAACCAGAGGATCTTGAGGAGGGGGAGCACATTTTCCATTCACAAATGTGGGTGAAGGGGACTCCACTACATTTTGTTTTTTATAGTGGAAGCCAGAAGAACCTCATCTCAGAAGAGGTAATTAATTAGTTGGATTTGCCGAAAACACCACACCCAAAGCCATACAACATCAGATGGCTTCACTAGGGATGAGATATTTGTGTCAACCAGTAGTGTCACATGTCATATGGCATCAATCCCTTCAAGGATGATGTATTGTGTGATGTTTCCCCATTGGAAGTTTGTGATGTTCTGTTAGGTCAGCCATATATGTGGAGGCGTCGTGGTGTTTATGAGTCTCGACCTCGTACCTTCATTGTTACTCTGGGGTTCAACCCTACTAGATACCATAGGTAGTTTCGACTACCATACCAACAAAATAGTGTTGCAAAGTGATCTCTCAAACTGAAAATTTCATTATCTTCACAATCTGTTCGAAAGGTGAACAGAAGGACACTACAACCACTGTAGTCTCAGTCCAAGCACCTTTTATCCATTAGAAGCAGGTCAACAAGATTGTAGCAAAGCACAAAGATTCCTTATGCACACAACCATCTTGTGTATCCAAACTTGTTAAAAATTTCCAACCCTTCCAACATCAGGTTCTCGACAACCTTCCACAAGCCAAGCAACGCAACTTCTCCAAGAAGGCAAGTAACTCACCAAGGTTCATATTCAAAAAATGATTTCCCCTCTCCACGGGGAACTCAACGCAATAGAGAACATTGCTTCCTAAGGAGGGAGTATTGATCCAAGTGGATATCGATGGCAACCCATCTATTCCAAATGGCTCAAAATAGTTCTTTGGCATTACTATTTTTAGCAGTTTTTCGGGTCCTAAACTTTTGGGGGCATTTTAAGGGCCTAAATGATGCTTTTTCATGATCGGGAACCTCAATTATTGTCAAAGTAAATATTGATCTTGTAAAATGTATCTCTTCTTCAATACCTTTCCAACAAGCTATCGTGTGCCCCAAATGGAGATTTTATGCCAAAGTTACGCCCCTAGGAAGTTGATACACAAAACTACCCAAAACAAAGTCCACAAACCTGTTGGATTTTCATCTTTCAGGGTTAGCTTTTTGGATTTTATTTATGTTAAAAAGGCATTTGGAGCCTCATTGTAATGATTATCTTCTTGTGAATGAGCATAGCCATCACATATCTTCTCATAGATAAGTTGCCACCATTCTAGTGAGTCATTCACTTTGTAAATTTATAGTTTTTGTACATTCTCTAATTAATAAAAATTGTGCATTACTAAATCTTTGTGTTTATTTCAATATTTCTTTGTATCTCACAATATATCTATATATTTCATTGTTATATCTCTTCCTTCATTTTGTTCTCAAAAAGCATCATTTAGGCCCTTAAAATAGCCCCAGAAGTTTAGGACCTGAAAAACTACTAAAAATAGTAAATTGTCAAAGAACTGTTTTGAGCCAGTTGGAATAGGTGCATGGCCACCGATATCCACCTAGATCACTCAATATGGATTTTGACTGAATAGTTACAACAATTACAAGTTGCAATTTCCATTCTTTCGCTGCTACTAAATTCAATTTTATCACTTTTGAAGAAAATATAATTCCCAAATCAAAATTCTGGGTCGACAGATCTCTTCTAATTCTCAATATATTTCCAACGACTATTCATTTACCCAAACCCAAGCTCCCCGCTAATAATTATGGTGAAAAAACAACAAAGGAATATTCATTGGCACATGCAACATAGTAGCAATGCTCAACAACCGTCCGATCATTTATTGATTAGATCTTTGTCGTTGATCTGTCTTAATGGATTCATAATGGATCTAAGTCATATCTCTTCTTCATAAATTCCATAAATCCGCTACCAACACTTAGCTTATTTTTCCTTCGCGAACTCACGGACTCACGAACTCATAAACTTGAAACCTTTCTTTCATAAGTTCGTCTGAGAAGTCCCAACACTTAGTCATTTTTTTCCATCTGCATGGACTCGCAGACTCATAAACTTGTAACTTTCCTTTCATAATTTTGTCTGCGAAGTCCCAACACTTAGTCATTTTTCCATCTATGTGGACTTAACACTTAAACAAATTCCAAGATCTTACCGCAGTTTCATGGGACTGACAGTTGGTCTACCACATGGCTCTACATCACATCCAACGTGTACCTACCATATTGGTAGGACACACGTTTTTCTACCATGTTAGATGACACGTGGCCTCCATGTCATGCCAACGTCATCGTACAAAAAATACCCAAAAAAAAATTGATTTACTTATTTTCAAAATTTCCAAAGAGGATGAATTCTTCACATTACCCCTGAAATTCTCTCAATTTTCCTGCAGTAATTTAATAAAACAATTTGCAGACATACACCGGAAATTAATTCTCTGTGAGTTTTGCTTCAACATTTTGCTAACTCAACCCATCTAGGCTCAACGTTGAAAATTGGGCTTTGATACCACTTTTTAATTTACCTAAACACCCAAGCTGGGTCATGTCACGCAAAAATCTCTAATTATCAGCTCTAATACCAAAATGTAACATACCTAGCCTCCAGCTAAGAAACATTATGTGTGGAATACACATAACAATGAAACTTCTACTAATTAAAGCAATTCTTTTACTGTTAGTCGATTTCCTATAGCTTACAACTACAAATTTAAAACAGATTTAGCTACTATCTATAACCATAAAACATATGCATCTGAAGCATGCTAATAATCAGCATGAAATGCATCTAAAGTGCTCATTACAGTAGCATATAATTCATTCTCATGTACGCACAGTTCATGCAAAAATATAACACACGTAAATAACTCAATACAAGATAAAGCATGTATCTTTAAACAAGAATTGCACAACCAACTGCTTGGGATGGACCTTCCACCCAACCATAGGTTGATTGTTTCAAATATTAACAGCCAGACACCCTCGATCTGAGGCTAGTAATCCACAAAAGAGGGTGGTCTCTGGCAGTCCCCTCACAACTCATAAAGCTCATAACCCAACGGATATTCTCCTACATCTATCTTGATCTTTCTACCAACTCTTTTCCTCTTGACATGCCCAACCCAAGGAATGTACCATTCGTTTATCAGGGATCACCCAAGGGATGTACCATCCATTTATCATGGATAACCCAAGGAATGTGTCATTCTTTTATTAGGATCTCTCTGGCACAAGTAACAAGGAATCTCTTAGCTGGGAACTCAAAGGAAACTTTTGTTAGGAAAACTATCAGCCAACCAACAACAAACACTTGTTGTTTTAGTGCAACTCACACAGGAGTTCACTCTTCAGGCCTGACAATCTGGCTCTTCAATTTTCCTACTCCAATTTGCTTCAGTTATGCTCCAATTACGTTCTAGAATTCACCCACCATGGTTGCACCAACTTAAATCTTTGATTCTTTCTCTCCCCTTGCCTCCCATGCACAAAAAATTTTGACTAACTAAAAATTGTTGTCCCAGCCCATACGAATTTCCTCTCTTGTGGCTTTCCTTTCTTGACTCACACTCTTCCCTAGGTTGATTGTACTCAACCCCCATGTTCCCAATAACTCTTGGATGTGACTAGTCACACCCACCCTCTTACATGTATTCAATGATTGGATTTGGGAACACTCAATCAGAAATCAGAAGGTTCATATACAATTGGCAAGTATAGGAAAATGGGTTAAATTGATATACATGGGTAATCCTCCCTTTGACCCCTCTTGGCCATTATTCTAGACACTTCCTCCTCTTGTGGATTAATTCATCCCTCATCTCTTGTCCATCTCCCCTGAGAAACTGGAATCACATTTTATTATTAAAACATAGAGATACAATTTGCATATTATGTCGCTCGGTAGTAACCACATATTATATCCACCTAAGCATTAATTAAACCGAGGATTATAATGGGGATGTTACATAGTCACCCAATCTCATTATTTATTTGATGAGGTATAATTTCTAAAACAATGATCAAATCCAAATTATAAATAAATTTTTGAATCAAAGATTATTCATTAGAGAAAATTTAGTCCAAAAATGGACCTCCTAAGGAAATTATAAATAATAACTCGTTTATGCCACATAATACTACCATCTAAACTAGGATAATCTAGAATTACTAAATGAGAATTAAAGATAATAATGAGAATTTTATATTCGTATGCATGCATGATAAATGATAATAAATATTATATAATAAACAATCAATTGAAGAGGAAGAAATAGGAGATAAGAAATGGTGGCAAAGAAAAAGTTGGAAGTTAGGATGCCCTCTCAAAATAGGATATTCCTTTAGTTAGCAACGTTAAATAAATTGAATATTTATTCAAATATTGTCTTCCTAAATCTTGGAATTTATGTGAATGATTGGAATAGAAGCACGAGTACGCACAGCTAGGGTTTTGATGCATGCGACCATCTAGAATCTCCAGGGCAGACACTGGTTTCTTCAGCAAGAAAGGCCACAAACCCAATGGATTGGACCTTAATGACCCTCTCATAGAAACCCCGGAGGGATTAAAGTCCCCTTTTACAGTGATGTCACAACAAATGGGTAGACTAGTATAAAAAGCATTCAGCCCACCTTTGAATCGTCGCCTCATCTGCGTGATCAAATACTCCAAGAGGACCATAAGTTTGGAAAAGCAATGGAAGTGGAGTCTTAATCTTTGCATCCAAAAGTGAATCAGGCTTGGGAGCCTAGAAAAAGCATCCCGCAAACCCCAACAGCTCCAAGGTATGTAATCCACTCCACTAGGGTTGGAGAAAACACACAAATCATGAAAGAGCATTCCCTAATTGAGAAATGTTTGGGCCTATGACCTTCAGAACGAGATCTAGTCAAATGGATCAAACATTGGTGGAACCCCAAGGGGAAATATGATCTTCTACTATGATCCAAAGGATTCTTCACAATCATCCTCTACAGTTTAAGGAAAAAGACCACATTTTTTAAAATGGGTCATATTTTTACAACTCGGCAAGGTTATACCTTAGGTTCTGGACAAATCGTTTTTTCCCAAGAAAGGAATATTTCTTGCATGCCCCAGTATGGATATGTCTTTATTCTCTACCCCAGGAGCTATGTCTAGAAGAAATACTCATGGGTATCGGCAATACCATTGGAATCTATGTCAAATCTTTAGAAGCCACCAGACAAAGAAGGTATACCGCATATGCTCGCATTTGTGTTTATATGAATGTATTTAAAGCCCTACCAGGATCTCTAACCCTTGAATACCAGGATGAGGAATGGTTGCAAATAATTGACTATGAGCACATCCCTTTCATATGTCGTAATTTCCATGAACACAGTCATTTGTTCAGGGATTGTCCCCTCAATTCCCCCCCACACCAAGCCAAAGGATGATAACGACAAACAAAAATATGGCTTCATTCAGGTTCAAAACTATAGAAATCCAAATTTGTGTAAAATAGGCAAAGGACAGGGGAAAAAAGTGACAACAAGCAACTCTTTTGATATTTTAACCCGGTTTTTGGATCCACTGGAGGTGGAAAACCCTCATCAAGTTCCAAAGAATGATAAGGGAAAAGGAAAATCCAAGCATAATTCAGAACCTATACTAGAACAGATAGTGAAACATGAATGCCCTTCCCACCTAGGCATTGATATTTCATTGGATGAGGGGGGGATTTGGAGATGACAGGAGATGAAACAGATCTGAAGGACATCGATCTTGAACGACTTAAATAGGCCTTCAATAAAAAGGAACCACAGTCGCTGCCACCGGAACAACTTTTCAAAGTACAGAAAGTTTACATGAACTCAACAATAGGAGCTACATCATGCTTGAAAAGGATATTAGGCATAAGTCCCAACCAAGCCAAAGCACCAAGGAAGGTCCCGAAGGAAGGGAAAATAAGAGGAAGGAAATCAGCTTAGCAACTAATTCAAGAGGTTGGTATCTTCATGATCAATTCTGGTCAGGTACATAAACTCTCTGCAATTTTATTCCCTCCCCCCCCCCCACAAACCTTCCCCATGAAGATACTCTCATGGAACATAAGAGAAATAAATGGAAGAGCCAAACAAAAATTTCTTTGGATATGTATAATGGAGGAAAATCTAGATATACTATTTCTACAGGAAACAAAATGTGCATATTTGTTAGTTGAAGTAATGTTTAGAAAATGTTGGTGTCAATGTCACTATGCCTACAATGATGCCAATGGATATTCAGGAGGCATTGCAGTTCTTTCAAACCCAGCTATCGTATTTCTAGATGGATTCTCCTCCACTGCATGGACACTAACATCAAGATACCAAATGGTTGGCTCAATTTGGGAGGGGGTTCTATCAATTGTTTACAGTCCCCTGCCACCTCAAGAAAAGGCAATTTCTTACACGCCTTGAGATACATCGGCAATATAGTTGGGAAGCTAAGGTGGATAATTGGGGAGGAATTCAATATGATCCTTTTCCTGGAGGAAAAACAAGGGGGCATTAGAAAAATGGAAAAATAAAGTGAGTGGTTTCAAGCCCTAATAGATGACTTGCGTCTAGTAGACATTGAATCTAGAAATGGCACTTTTACTTGGAAAAATAGGCGAACCGATTGACACCAAGTTTCCAGTCGTCTAGATCACTTCCTTCTCTCTAAAGAAATAATCGTTGATGATCCGTTGATGGAGGTGGGAATCCTTCCCAAAGCTAGATCTGATCATTGGCCCATCCAGCTCTAGTTGGACATTGCAAGCACGCCCAAACCAAATCCCTTCTGATTTGAAACATTCTAGCTTAGACACCCAGACTTTCAAAACAATTCCCCCACATGGTGGGAAAATGCTAATGTTCTGATAGGCACGCTCATGTAAATATTTCAATAGAAGCTAAAAAAATTTAATCAACACCTATAAAAATGGAACAAAGAAGTCTTTGGAAATATATTCCAAGACCAAAGAAATATGGAAAGACAAATGGAGGAGCTTCAAGAGAGGGCCATCTCATAGGGGCCATCGGAATCCCTGCTGAAGGAAGAGACAATAATCAAATCACAACTAGAAGAAAGATACAAACAGAATGAAATCTTATGGAGGAAAAAATTCAAAGTTCAATGGCTCAAGGAAGGAGAAAGAAATACCAATTTTTTCACTGTTCCATGATCCAATGAAGACATCTAAATCTCATAACTAGAATGGAAAATAAACAGGGGGAAAAGATTCTTGATCATGAGGGACTCAAGCGAGAGCTCACTGATTATTAAAAAAATCTACTCACTAAGCCAAAACCATACCGGTCACAAGCAATCAGTAAAATAGCTCAACACATACCAATGCTTATATCTCAGGAGCAAAATGAAGCACTACTCAGACCAATCACCATAGAGGAGGTGGATCAAGTAATGAAATAAATTCCAGTGGGGAAAGCACCTGGATTGGATGGATTCACTATGGATTTTTTCCATCATTGTTGGCCAATAGTGAGAGAAGAAGTATGGAAGATAGTATAGGAATCATGCACATGTGGTAAGGTGCTTTCGGCTCTTATTGCAACTTTCATCACTCTCATTCCAAAAGAGGAAAATGTCTTCCATCCTAGTAAATTATGGCCTATATCCCTCTTGAATGTCATCTACAAGATCATCACAAAGGTAATTGTCATCCTCCTAAAACCTATCCTTCCCCTCATCATTTCTATGGAGCAGTCTGGTTATGTAGAGGGATGAAAAATATTGGACAAAATTATTCTAGTTCATGAGGTTATCCACTCTCTTAAAAGCACATGCACTCCAGGTATCTTCCTCAAATTATATCTTTCAAAGGCATTTGATAGGTTAAGTTGGTAATACATCAGGGATATTATTTTATATTTTGGTTTCAATGTTGAGTGGGTCAATTGGATTCTCAATCTGACTTCCTCATTTTTTTTCTCCATCCTAGTCAACGAAGTCCCCTCCAAACCTTTCAAATCCTCAATAGGGATAAGCCAAGGGGATCCCTTATCCCCCTTCATTTTTTTCATAATGGTTGAAGGCCTCAGTCGATATATTCAAGATTACATAAGCAATGGCTCGCTCAAAGGCCTTTATCTTCATGGCATGTAGCCACCAGCCTCCGATAATCAGTTTGTAGATGACACAATGTTAATGGGCACCCCTACTTTCCGGGAATTTGGCCATCTCCATAAAATACTTCTAGACTTTTGTGTTGCTTCATGTACTGAAATCAATTTTTCCAAATCCTAGCTTTATTTCTTCAACACCCCCCTTTCTATCCAAATTCATATTTCTCATCTCCTGCACATCCTGTGGGGCTCCCTTCTGTCCAATTATCTTGGTGTCCCCCTCGCTAACTTTTCAGCTCGCAATATCTCTTGGTCTCCCCTTTTGCAGTCTCTCAAAAAGCGTCTGAACTCATGGACCTTTCACTCTCTCAATTTAGCTGGCAAGTTGGTTCTACTTAAATCCGTCCTTCAAGTTATTCCCACTTAGATTTTTTTAGTTCTATCAACTGCAAAAAATATTTTAAATACCATTCATAATCTTCAGAGAAAATTCCTTTGGAAAGGTCACAACACTGATCGTAAATGTGCACTAGTCATTTGGGATAAGATCTATAAATCAAAGCTAAGTGATGGATTGGGACTTCGTGATCCCAGCTTGTCGAATGAAATAACTGGGGCCAAAATATGGTGGAGATGGCTAACCCATCCCAAGGAATCATGGACAAGACTCTCGTGGCAGAAATATACTCTGGGGATATAAGAAACTCAATTAATTCACATAGTGGCTCATAGTTTTAGGTCCAATATATGGAATGTGTCCTGGCGCAATAGCCCCATCATCAGGGACCATGCATTTTGGGAAATTAGAGGGGGATAAGAGGCCTTTTTTTGGTCTAACTCATGGAAACAACTCCCCCTACTACAATTTATGGAACACTTGCGCTACATTCAAGAGAAACTGCCACACCATGGGAATTTAAAAATTGTAGATCTTTGGAAAGAAGATCCTCCAGAATCGCAATGGAGGGAATGGAAAATGACACATATAGATCTTCAGATACCATTGGACTGTAATATACACCCCTGGAAACTCAAAGCATCCTAAAGAAGAATTCATAAAAGAGAAGAAGACATATAGTGTTGGGGACACTCCCCTAGAAGAACCTTTTCCATCAAAGAGGCTTATGGACTAAAGGCACAATTTCACCTTCACCCAAAAGAAGAAATATGGCACAAAATCTGGAAATCTCATTTATGGCCAAAATTTTATATTTTCCCCTCGCTCCTTATGCAGAATCCAATTCTAACCTAGGACAAGTTGAGGAAAAGAAGTTTCATCGGGCCCTCAATGTGCCATCTCTGTTGAACTCAAGAAGAGTCCATGGAACACCTTCTAAACCAATGTCCATTCAGTATCCACCTATGTAATGAATTGGCTAGCACAATGAGAACCACAGATAGGATCTTAGAAAGTATAAATATCACCATCAGTCGATGGAAATCATCATCCTTCTCCAATCCTATACTCAACCGTATATGGAAATTACTACTGGGTTTTGTGGTCTAGCAAATTTGGAAGGAGAGGAATCAGCACATCTTTCAAAATAAGACAGCTAATCATAGCTTTGTCTGGTCACAACTCTATTGTTGTATTTAGGAAACCATCTGATCTCAACAGTGGAATAATGAAGACTTCAAGGCAAATCATAGAGAAACTCTTATACTTTATAAATGTAAACTCAATCTGAACACTAATCAACCAAGTAATCATCCTAAGCAAAGACTTGCCAAACAACATAGCTCCTCAGTCTGGAAATACCCCGCCAGGTTTTCACAAATTAAAATTTGATGGAGCCTCCAAGGGAAACTTGGGCCCAACAGGTTATGGCATTGTAATCAGAGACAACAATGGTCACATTACACACATTTAAGCGGGAAATCTAGGAATTGACTCCAATAATTCAGCAGATCTTTGGGGATTAATTCGTGGAATCCAATTGGCCTCCCAAGTGGGTATTAGCAAGTTAATATTTGAAAGATAATCTCAAATTATCATTTCGATGGCAACAAAAATTCTCCATGGCACCGATGAAATGAAAGTCTCTCCTAGTTGGTGTCTCTTTTACCCTCTAACTATCCTAAGAAATATGTTTCCCTCTAGCAGTAGCCTTATTCCTTCACATGCTCATAGAGATGCCAATAAGATTGTTTATAAGTTGGAAAACGAAGGGGACTCCATAGTAAGAGAAGACATATGTTTCTAAGTTGATCACATCCATGTACCAGTCTTACTCATACAATGCCAAGAGTTAGCCATTTCGAACTGCCCAGCCCCGGATGGGATGACAGGTGTATAAGCATGCAATTTAAGAAAACGCATTTCACCGTCACCTCCTCAATTCTTAGTGCACTCTCGAGGGGGTTTCATGTGATGGAATTATGGTTCATTGGTGTTCTCACAGGGTGGGAATTAATGCTCACGATCCTTTCAATGGTTGTGGTGGCTGGCTCATGTGAAGCATAAGGAAATTTGGTTAATTCGGCATTAATAGAGGACTCCACACATGGTAATAGTATTACTTCCCATTTCCACTCTATTCCTTATGTCATGACTTCTCTTTTAACTATGTTCCTGACCTTCGCTCTACTGGTATTTAGCTCTGCGCAGGACCTTAACTTTTTTTTGCAGTCTTACCTTTGCATCATGCCTCGAGAACAAGGAATTTCTTGCAGAAACCCTACCTACTATAGTTGTTTATCTAATCGTGGGCATCCCCCCCACACTCCTTTTCACACCAGCTCTTCCTCTAGCTCTTCAAACCCTCCTCCTAATGATGATCCCATCATCGACTCTCTTGCCTCTTTAGAATATTTTGGGCCTGTCATTGTGGATGAAGAACCCTGCATGGCATCACCTCCTGACCCACTTCTCTTGGTTTCCTTTCCTCCTTCCCCTGGCCATCTATCTCCACTCAATGGAGTCAAGGATGTTGATATTCATAAGGACTCATCCGATGTGCTATACAACCCAATGGATAATGACGCAGATCCAGCACGTGATTCATTTCATGTTTTGGAGGATATTTCGATTTCACATCAGCCAAATGAGGCCCCTACTCTGCCTAGCCTCCTTGATGAACAAATCCAGTTTGTGTTTGAACTCAGATGATATGTGGTTGAATTACTCTTTGGCATGGAACTTCTCAATCGACGCTTGGAAGTTTTCATGGACACTCTCTCTGGCTCTTCCAACATCCAACGTTGTCGAGCTTATTGTCAACCTAATCATTTCATTGTGCCCTGGTACACTCACCCCAGTAATGGAGGCAACCAACACAGTCCAGAAATGTGATTTTGTTTGATGTACATTTTTAGTTTCAAGATCCAGATGGAAAATCCTAATTTTGATAATAAACTTTATCAACTATGTATTTTGGCTTCTATTAAATGATTACATATGGCCATAATACTAGCCCAATTTCCACACTTAACAGTTCATGTGTCAAGAACCAGATATATATGTGATTTTGATATCATAAAATAATACAAATATTTTATTTAAAAAAATAATTAATTAAAATACAATTAATAATATTATTAATGTATAATATATATAATGAAAATACAATAAATAACATTTTACCTTCTCCTCCAAGTTAAAATATTCTTAGATATTCGTTTACAAATCTTAAACAAAATGTTAAGTCTAAAAAATGTATAACAACAAAGTTTTCATTCTTAACCTTTCCATTTCCAATAGTATGAGAAAATAACAAAAAAAAAAAAAAACATGTCAAAAGATTCCTTTGTAATTGTATAAAGAACACCATGCAACATTTATATATAATACAAAATATATAACAACAAAGTCTTAAATATTTTTTTAGATAGTCTTAAATCTTTTTAAGATCTTTGTTTAGACATAAAGAGAGCTCAAATTTGAGTTCATAAAAAGTTATAGAAAAAATAGTAAATTATTTGATTTTTATCATACATTTTGAACTTGGTAATTTCTTATTAATAATATATAATAATAATTTATAATTAATAACATAATATTACAAATAAATAACTATATAATAATAATTTATAATATTATAAATTATATAATAACATAATAACTATATATTATTAATATATATTGGAAGTATACATTATTATTAATGTATAATAATAATAGAAGTACATGTTATTATTAATATATAATAAAATTAATAATAATAGTGTAGTGATAATTGTTATATAATAAATAACATAAGTATTAATAATATAAAATATATTTTATATTTATTATTTTAAAGATATTTATTATGAATTTAACTCAGAGTTATAGGAATACCTTGAGGTAATGGTTGAACTTGTGGTTGCACCAAGAGATATTATATTAAATGATATCATGTCCCATGCATACATAAGTGGATCAAATCTCACCCCATGTCCTTCAATTTAAATGCTTGAACGGGTTGGATCCAATGGTGGAAAGTGAGGAGTTTTTCATCATTAGGCAAGGTTCAATTTCAATGAGGACCACTTAACCTAGAACCATGGGGTAGTGGTCGAATGTGTGGTTGCACCTAGAAGCGCACAAGTATTCATTATGGTGTCATCCTGGAGGTTTATCACATTTTATGTTAGTTGGTGGTTTAAGGCATTTCCATCACCAATTTCTCGTTGCACTACAAGCCTTCTCTCATGCAATGCCTCGCATCCATGAGAGAGGATGTGCTCGTAGGGGTAGAGGCTCTCACTCACAAAAGAATAACTAGTAAGATGACTTGGCACCTTCATCATCTCATGCCATTATCTTGATTGGTGAACAAGGTTCTCTTTCGATGGAGATAGAAGAGTAGGTAGTTATGGAAGAATAATTCTCATGCAGTTGTTGGATTGAGTGGAAAGAGGAGGATGATGTCTCCAATTAGGAAAGCCTCCAGTAGCATCGCCTCAGTAGTCATTTTCTCATGTCCCCTCCTCAGGGAAAATACAACAGTGCATGCACAAGCCAAGACATTGCAGAATGACCGCCCTTCCTCTCCAATTGTGATCCCTCAACATATGGGTGACCCGCATCATTCCATAGTGGAGAATTTTCACCATACATGGGCTCATATGGATTTAATCTTTGAAGTTCGATGTGAGGTAGTGGATATTAAGTATCAACTGAAGCAGTTGGACCACAAGGTAAATTTACTACTAGCTCTTCATTATCTACGTGACCAGCCTCATCTCAATTAGGAGATGAATGCTCAGGTAGTGGCCCACCTCCACTAGCCAATTTTCCTCTAGTCCAGTCATGTGGACAACCTATCAAAAGATAAGGATCCTCACTCATTCCCATAACTATTTGGTGTCTCAGAAATGGCACCTCTTATTTGTTCAGTCTTTCTGGATTCAGGTTTTCCTCTTGTTTGGTTATTCTATATTTTGCTTATAGTATGCTACAAGTCTATTGTAATAGCTAAAACTATACAATATTTTGGGTCGTCGAAGCAAGACGATGTTTTTAACTTGGTCTAGGCCTGGGTTGGTTTCCATTATTGGCGACCCAGGATCAAGAACATTGTGCCTATAAATGTTTTGTTTCTTAGAAGGTAATTCCATTTTCTTGCTTACAAAAAATAAGATATTTATTGTGAGACAATCTCACCAATACCTTAACTGAGATAAGGTGTAAAAATGGGTAAATATTGTCAAATAGAAACATGTCACATAATCATCCTTGATTTTTATATGTCTAATTCAATGATTATTGTTAACTATTCTTTGAAATTCTATTGTTTTTTGAATTTTTAACTCAACAAACATGGTTTTTCTTATTTGGCCCATTTTAGCCTCAAATTTCCTCTAATAATGTATTCATTAACCTAAATGTTTAAATTTAATGTCATCACACAAAAGTCTATGTAGAGGGGGTTGACAATTACTCTATCATGTGGGCAAATGAGTGGATCAAAACAATTCTACATCCTTATGTGGGTCCATCATTGATCCCATCTATCACAAAGGTATGAATCGATAAAAATAGCATTTATAGTTTAAAATTAAATGTTCATTTAACTTTTAACGATAATCATGTTTTTTAATAATATGTTTTTCATGTTTCAAGACACTAGCATGGATGTTCATAGTGTCCATACTCAAATCCTCTATACAAAATTTACCTTCAAAGATACAAAGCTAACTTGACCTATAGTTAAAATTTCAATATATTGTCAACATAATTTTGTACTAAAATTTAACTAACTTGATTTTAAATTTGAATTTCATAGGTGGCTATGGCCAATAGTTTTATAAGTGATATGAATAGCAACCCTCATACAAACGATGGGGTTTTGATGCAGGTGATGGTGGTGGCAGCAATAATCATGAAGGTGGTGGCACATGATCTAGATTTAGAGTGTTTTTTTAAAACTTGATGCTCTCATTTGTTTGTCTATAGCTTGCTCTCATTTGTAATGTTTAATTGTGTATACTAATATTTTATATTATGTATAAATTTTATGTTTATTTTATGGTTTATTAATGTGTGGTTTTTTTATATGATTAATTGTGTTTTTATCTTGAGATTCTATGTTTTATATTGTTCACTCAAGTTGAGGTTGAAATATTGTCAACGAAATTGAATCACATGATATATATACTTATTCAAAATCTTGAATACATGAAAATAGAAGACATAGGTAAGAGGAGGAATTTGAATCATATTAAGGTTAAACTTGTAACGAAAAATTAGTGAATTGTGAGATGTCCAAAGCATTTGAATATTATTTGTTAAAATTGACCAATGAAATATTAATTAGTTTAATTTCTTAATGAATAGTGAGCACATGATTTCTTTAGTAAGCATCTAATTAAATTTAACCATGTCTTGAGTTAACCGATTAAACACATTTATAATACTTTTCTAGTTTAGATTTTATGAGCTCGATATTCTTGTGTGTAATTTATTTTACATGGATGGTGAGAAATATATCAAAATATGTTAGTGAAAAAATATTATAAGAAAAAAAAATAATAATAATTTTAAAAACAATTAAGTACATAAAAAAATTGTTATTATGGTATTAAATAAGAGGAAGTTCAAATACTACAAATATTTTATCAATCTTGAATTCGTGAATTAAAACTAGTATTCCAATATTATGAGCTTAACAAACAAAATGAATATTGTGAAAATAAGGTCAATGTTTATGACCTTCATGATAAAATTAGGTGTCAACTTTCAATCATACCTAGAAGTCTACTTCCAAGCATCCCATCACCAATCCAATGAAAGTTTGTATACCTAACTAATTGAGCCAGATGTTTTCTAGAATATCTAGAATACATGATGCCAAGATGATATATAGTTGACATATCATACAATCATGTGTGTAGCCTTCAAATGACTATCCTTTGTATCCTACATCAACTTGGAGACCAAACTAACAACAAAGGCAATATTGGGCATGTCATGAGTCAAACGTATAAGATTGTTGATAGGTTGCATGTAGTATCATCRACCTTTAGTGAAGCGCATTCCTATTTCAATTTCACTCCAAACTAATATGGACTAGAACAATACTTGCAATGTTCCATTTTAAACCTCTTCAAGATGTTTGWTTCATACTTAGGTTGAGATATGAAGATACCATCATCCAATTGCAAAACATGGATGMCAATACATAAATGTAGTCCTAAGTTATTGATTAGGGGAAATTTGAGGTCTAAATCGAGCATCATGAGGAAAATAATAAAAKCTAAAGAGGATATGCCACATCACACTATGTTAGAGACATTAKTGATTGTTTCTAAATAACTTGAGTTAACGTAGAGTTAAGASTCGTAYACTATWAACAAAGAGTTTAAATTCTTGTACATAGATAATAAATGGAGTTTATATTCTTGTGCACACACAATAAATGACGAGTTTAATAATAAATATAAAAATGGAGAATTAAAACCATATAAAAAAACAAAGCTAAACAAAAAAAATTAAATGGACAAATACAAACAAAAGAATGTTTCACACAATTTCATAATCACAAAGAGTTTTACTTCACAAAGGTATAATTTTGTCAAAAAAATCTATCAAATGGGTCTACCTCGAGTGGTTGAGAAGAAAAATGTTATCCTCTTCACCCGAGTTCAAATCTAACTTATGACATTTGATGATCTCGTTCTTACTTAAAAGATTGGATTTCCACATTTGATGGGATTTATAAGAATTCACACCAAACCCACAAAATCCTTCTTGTGGGTTTTTTAATGTTTTATTAAATAGATATATTGAATGTTTTTTATAAATATCTATATATTATTAATGAAGTAGAAAATAACACCATTCCAATTTTTATTTTTTTTCATTGGACATCATCACCTTAAGTTATATTGGTTGAAATTGAGTCTGTTTTTTTAGTGTTAAAAAATTAGTGGAGCCCATTCTTAACCTAGGGTTTCCCTTAATGGTCATTTCAAATGTATCCTTCAACTTTATCTTCAAACTAAGAGTTGAATCACCACCATTCCCACTGATAATCAAGTCATCCACAAACAAAACAATCAAGTAAATTTTATCGTTGTGCACATAAATGTTATGATCTTAGTCATAGTGCTTGAAAAAATAGTAAAGAAATAACTTATCAATCTTATCACTCCATTTTGAATGCACTTGTTTCAAGCCATACAAGAATTTATTCAGTCTACATACAAGATAGACATCATACACAACCTCAAATTGCTGCTCCATATAGTTCTTCTCACTAAGATCTCTATTGTAGTGCCCTCTTTTGCTTTGACTAGTTTGATTGATTGGATCATATTATATGAGGGCATTTTGATAATCATGGATGGATAAATTGTAGATTGATATGATGTAACTGATGATATTGATCCACATGATTATGATTATGAAACATTGAAATTGATGTATATGTATTTAAGATGGGATAATTGCTAGATGCTACTTATGGTTTGCTAAGTGTGACAAAGACGTCATTGGTGCACATTAACGTGGGATTGTGTCAAATATCATATGGACTCTTATATGTCATGTGATTAATGAGATGTTTCTATAATATGTCATGTGATTAATGAGATGTTTCTAATGATTATATGACTATTTAAAGTATTGATTTTAGTTAGGCAAAGCATTAGATTGTAATTCACCATGAGGAAGCATAATCGTTGTAATTTAAGCATAGGTTGTCGTAGCTATGGGATCCTAGTCACAATCTTTGTGCTTATGACAGTCAGTTAGCTATGGAAGGTCATGAACAACCAAAGGCTCCCAATCATCATTCTCCTCCTCCGAGGTGGCTAGCAGGACATGTGGAACTTTGTCATCCATCGGCAATTGCGGCCTTTCTGAGATTTGAAATTGTGATTAGACCATAACTGTTAGTTTATAGGTAGCTAGCAGTTGTGTCATTGTTGTAAAGCCTTTGTGATCTCAATTATGCATTCTTATTCTAGCATTTGATATTTTTGTGTTGGTTGTGTTCAAATTAGGTTTCATCCAGTAAATTTAGATGTATATGTTTTCCTGCACACTCTGTCAAGTTCAGAAAGCTATCATTGATTCATCCAACATTGAAGTCACTAGGGAGATTACATGCAGCAATGTTAATATAGTGCCATATCCCTTTGATATCGATCCTGGACTTGAATTTAAAACCCAAACGTAGAACACATAATAAACACAGGAGATACCAGATATTAGGGCAGGTGTTATCACAACTCAAGTAATGTATATCACTTGGTTGATCTAGAGCGGTGAAGCATTCCTCGTAAATACATGAACATGGAGTAATAAACCATCATAAAAATAGTTTTTGGCCCATGGCTTCGTCAAACCTCTTCTCCTGGGCCACAGGTGGTGCAGCAATGCTCTTGTACAGTCATAGAGTTTCAGAAACTAATTTCTTAGTCTCTTATATTATGCTCATCGTGCAGCAATGCTCTTGTACAGTCATAGAGTTTCAAAAACTAATTCCTTAGTCTCTTATATTATGCTCATCATTCGAATATGGTAGTATTAGTTACCATGCAGAATTTCCGACCTGCAGGGTAGTCAAACTTATGATCTATTGGAACTACCATGCACTGGGAAGGTGTTATTTTCCTAGAGTTCCCTTTTGCAACTAATAGCTATGAATTTGCTTGTAGCCTTCTGGATATGCCTTAGCAGGTTTGCAAAGATCAATATTTCAAATGTTCATGGCTTCATTTTTCCAGGCTAATTGATTTGTGTTGTTTATTGTATTGGAGCTTATCTACGATATGAGTAAATGAAGTTAAGTGAATGAACTATCTTTTGGCCTCACATAGAGTACGACATAATTGTATCATCATTATCTCATTCAATCTTTCAATTTGTCTATAATGAAGATGGTTCGATCCATACGAAGGCATTATTTGCCTGTTGTAAGAGATTCAGTATTAATGAATGGTGGGAATTGGATAGGTTTCAATTGGAATAAGTATTTTTTCCTTTTTGTTGTTAAGGGAGTGAAGCCTATTGGTCTATGGTTTAATTGTAATTAGGGGTGACAAGGAGACCGATGTTCAAGGAGTCCAGAATGTTTGCTTGATAGTTTTATTTTATTGGATGTCTCCATTACAGAGTTTCCTGCATAGTTACAAATTGCAAAAACCATAATTATTGATGGACCTAAGGATCTAAAAATGTTTCCATACACAAAAATTCAAATCTTTGTTCCATACTATTAGCGTCGGAAGTCACTCCTGGATTGCAACAGGAGCAGAGCTCGATGCCCATCAGTTTAATGTCATGGTTTGTTTATAAAATGGATGATCAAATGGAGGTAAACTCAGGACAACATCATTTCAATTCTGAAACTAGGCCAAGCATGCATGGGCAAGTGAGGCCTTAGATAAACTTCAAACAGTGAGTTGTAATAAGGGTGAGTAGGGGGAAGACTTGTATAAGAAGAGTGCAAGGATCTGTCATAAACAACAGGTTTCTAACAAACTGGGGAAGAAAGCGTTCAAACGCAAGATCCTCTTACATTCAAACACAGAAAACCAGAGAATACAACGATGCAATGATAAATCCTTTATCATAACATAAATGCAACAATTCATGCGAATCAGTCGTCCATGAACTCCCCAGTATGAGATGAAAGCTTATATGAAGTAGACAATTGTTTGTCATAAAACAAGAAATCTCATATATGGATGCACAACCAAAGAACTAGAATGGTTGTTGAAACTTTACGGTCGGGAGCTTTGCTCTACCATCGATAGATACAAAAATGGCGAAAACGCCTACATATACTTGAAGAAACCACAACAACAAAACCAAGACGCTGCATTAAACACATTGTGTCTGCATGGCTTCTGACAACTTGCACCTGCAGTCTCTGAATGATCGTGCACCTATGGCAGACGCAATCGAACTCCTGACAGTTCCGTGGGCGAATCGACGTGTTCTTAATTTGTCGCCGGACTTTCCCATTATGGCGGACATGATGTATAACCACCACCAACTACCTTAATAACTGCTTCATTGGGATTTGAGAATGGCCCGGCCAACTCGGCACCTTTGGGACGTGGAAGACCCCTCGCGCTGCGACTTGGATTAACTGAACAACCTGATGAATATGCGTGGAGGCCAGCACGAAGGATGGGGCACATAATGGGAGTGGTGGCGCCAAAACCATGAGGGTGATATAAGAAGTGAAGAGACGTGGGAGACATGATAGGGGAAGACACGCGGCGGAAGGCAATAAGCGGAGGGGCTAGGAGAAGAAATGTAAGGGGCACATTAAGGCTGACGTGGAAGTGAGCGGGACACATGGCGGGTGGTGAGTCGATGATGAAATGGGGGGAGAGAACATAGGGACCATAAAATGGGAGGTGGATAGATGTCGGAGGATGAGGAAGGGCTAAAGGGAGCGAGCCTCATCGCACGGCCAGGAGGAGAACCGATGGCAAGGGGAAGGATGGTACAAAAGATGACACGACAAGAGAGGGGCCCATGTTGGTTAAACATAGAAAGACAGAGGATGTCTGGATTGCTTGTGCGTCGTTGATCCGGGTGCTCCAATCGCAGTCGTTGAAGAGGTACACCCTCGATTCCGAACCCCCCCCCTCCGCTTAAAGGTAGAAAGGTGGGGGGCGGAATCACCTTGCGTGCCATTGATCCGGGTGCTCCAATCGCAGCTTTTGA
>ML776736.1:2325859-2342031 GCA_009831015.1 Picea engelmannii
TGCCAACATTAGGCTCCATGGGGGATAGAGTCGTCCCTGTGATGCTCTAAGGACTCTTTTGCAGATTCAGTGCCTTGCTATTGGGTTATGGAGTCATTTATTAAGCTGAAAACAAAAACAACATTTACAAAAACAAAAGAGCCGACTGCGGCTCACAAAAAACATTTTTTTAAGAAATGCTCATTTGCTGGGCCATTAAAAACTTCTTTGCCTTCCAGATCCTGCAACCTGTAAGTGTTATTTGAAAATACTTCAATGATCTTGAAAGGCCCAAACCAGAGGGCATCAAAATTACTGTGCTTGCCCATATCCTACCTGGGTGCATCCCATTTGAACACCAGATCACCCTGCTCGAAATCTTTCCTTCTGCTCTTCCTGTCAAAGGTTTGCTTAATCTTCTGCTGATGATTGTGGGCCCTGTTCATGACCTATTCCATGATCTATTGTACTTCCACCATTTGATGAATCCTTCTGACCATATTGTCAGGCTCTCCTTCAAGGTCTTGGAGGAATTTCGCCACAGATAAGGCGAGCTGAGTAGGGAAAATAGCCTCTGTTCCATAAACAAGTTGGAAAGGTGAGATGCCTAGGGACTTATTTGTTGTCACTCGGTCAGCCCATAGAGAAAATTTGAGTTTTGAATCCCAGGCCCTTTTATTGTCTTCCAGTAATTTCTTAATGAGCTTAATCAGGCTTTTATTGGAAGATTCTGCCAGTCCATTTCCTCGAGGATAATAGGAAGTAGAGTGAATCAGTGAAATCTCAAACTATTCACAGAAATTGACCAGAGGCTCAAACCTGAAGGGGGCGGTGTTGTCAGTGACAATTCTGCTAGGGAAACCAAATCTGGCTAAGATGCCTTCTAGGAAGCTGATAATTACTTTGTGAGAAGTGCTCTTGGTGGGGACAGCCTCTATCCACTTGGTGAAATAGTCTATCGCAGTCAAGATCCATCTGTGTTGGCCACTTGAGGGAGGATGAATTTATCCAATGAAGTCCAATCCCCACTGCTGAAAGGGTGCTGAAACTACTACAGGCTTTAATGGAAAATATTTGAGTTGCTTCTTTCCTAAGAACTTCTATCATTTGATGAAAGCTCTGATTTCTCTGCAGACATCAGGGAATAAAGTGGGACAGTAATACCCAGCCCGGAGGATTTTGTGAGCTGTGGTCTTCCAGAAATGGTGACCTCCGCAAAGACCGCTATGGAAATCAAACATAACCTTCTGGGCTTCTTGCGGGTCCAGACACCTTAAAAATATCCCTAGAGGGTCTTTCCAGTATAAGGCTTGGTCAATGAGGCAATATCTGACAGCCTTGAGCTTTAAAGATCTTGCCTTGCTTTTTCCCATTCCATCAGGAGGCTTCAATTCTTGAAGAAAGTACAAGATATCCTTGTACCAGGGGCATGTTGTTAGGGATAAAGCACTCTGAGAATTCTTATTGGATGATTCAACTTGCGGATTTTCCGAACAGGCGTTGATGAAACTAATCCCCAAAGCTTTGCAATTGGATTCAGCTAGCAGCTTGGCTAAACCCTGCCCCTTTATCAACTTGGTGGGTTTAATCTCCAGATCAAACTCTAGGATATTGGCAATCCACTTACCTCTTCTTTCGTCTATGTCAGGCTGTATAAGAATGTCCTTCACAGAGGCCAAAGGAACATATGCAGTGATCCTTGAGTGCAAGACATAGACTCTGAAAGCCTTGAGAGCTTTCACTAAGGCATAGGCCTGCTTCTCCATGATCTTGTACCAGATTTCTACATCTCTCGATGCCTTACTGTAGAAGGCAATAGGCTGCTCTCGCCCTTGATCATTTTTCTGCAACAAGACTGCTGCTACTGTATCACAAGAAGCAAAAGAAAAAATCAGGAAATCTTTAGAATAATTAGGATTGATTAGCACAGGTGCCTCAGTCAACGCCCTCTTTATTTGGACAAAAGATTCCCTGGGTTCAGCGGTCCATTTGACTTCATTTCCCTTCCTGAGCATGGTTGTGATGCGTTTCACCAATCTAGCAAAATTTGAGACGAAACTCCTTAGAAAATTTATCTTCCCCAAAAAGGCTTGAACTTCCTTCTTAGATCTGGGAAGCGACAGGGTCTATATTGCCTCTACCCTACTAGGATCAATTCTCACCCCCTCTGTTGATACTATATGGCCTAATAGCTTCCCCTCCTTCATAGCGAAAAAATATTTCTTGGGGTTCAAAGATAGGCCAAACCTCCGACACTTTAGGAAAACTTTCTTCAAGTGGCAGCAGTGCTCCTTGTCTGACCTGGAGAAGACTGTGATGTCATCCAAATAGATGACCACAAACTGATCTTTCTCCCCAATGAAGGCTATATCCATAGCTCACTGAAATTTTTCTCCTACGTTCATCAACCCAAAAGGCATTTTGGCATACATGAATGTGCCCCAAGGGGTGGTGAAAGTCGTTTTTTCCCTGTCCTCAGGTATGACTGATATCTAATTGTAACCAGAAAATCCATCAATCATGGATATTCTAGATGCACTAGTGACCTTCTGCAATATGTGTTCCATGTTGGGAAGGGGATAATTGTCTTTCCTTGAGCTCCTGTTTAGGTTCCTAAAATCAACACAGAGTCTGATTTCCCCACTTTTCTTTCTTACCGGAACCAAATTGGCCACCCAATCGGAATATCTCAAGGGGACAATGATTTGGGCATCTAGCAATTTCTTCACTTCTTTCTCCATGACAGGCAGCAACATGGGATTTATCTATCTTAGCTTCTTATTGAATGGCCTAGCCTCTTCTTTCAGTGGGATCTTGTGCTCAATGACAGATGTGTCATACGTCTTAAGGTCTTCGTAGGTCCATGCAAACACATCAACAAAATCTCTCAGCAACTCAGTATATTCAGCCCTTTGTTCCTTGGTCAAACCCCTTGACAACTTGACAAACTTAGGCTCCTCCAGTGTGCCAATGTTGCACTCATTTGTGTCAGCATCATCACCTAAAACTCTACCTTTTACTGCCACATCATTCCCATCAAACAATCTTTCTAACGGGACTAGTCCCCTCGGAATGTAATTGCTCGGTAGCTGAATAATCTGGTGGTTAGCAATTCTATTTAAAAACACCTCAGGGTGAGGGTCACCTTCCGTGTCAGGATCCTCGTCAATGTGTAACGCAGAAAAATCATCAACAACTTGGAGAAATTTTTTGATTTCCAGATCATCTTCAAATACCTTCCAATGCTTGACATTGTCTGGTACAGAGGGTCTATATTTTATTTCAACATCAGATTTGACCATAGGTGGCAGAGGAACTTCGAGAAAACTAGTTGAGACAGCTAAAGAATTGGCCGAAGTATTTTCCCCCCTCAGAATGAAAGAAATGTTAAAATCCAAGAAGAAATTATCAACTAGGTCCCATACCTCATTTCTTTAATTTCTGAGTCGGGGATTATTAGCACGATAGGTATTTCTGACCTGCTGGATAATCAACTCAGCATCTCCAAATATTGCTATCTCTTTAATTCCCATTTCCTTTGCAGCCCTCATACCCAGAACAAGAGCTTCATACTCTGCCACGTTGTTGGTGGTGTCAAATTCCAACTTATACGACAGGGATACGGTCTCCTGAGACGGTGACACAAAAAACACCCCAGCACCAGCGCCTTCCCTGGAACAGGCTCCATCAAAAAACATTTTCCATATGGGGGTGATGGAGGGGGGGAATTCAAGAGGAGTGATGGGCTGCTTTCTGAGCTTAAGAGGAGGCTCGGGAGCATGAGTGAGTTGCAGTAAACTGGAACCTAAATCAGTGTCCAAGGCAAAAATGGGATGATTGGTGGGATTGGCTTCATCGCTGATTATATAGGCCAATTGGGCTTCTCTGTATAGCCTCCTATGTTCTCCCCCAAACACTGGGATAGTAGCATAGGTCAAGTCCATCTACAAAGTTCCCCCCAATATTTTTATCCAAGATCTTGACAATAGCATACCGAACTTGGGGGGAACATCAGCCACTACAATATCCATGACCACACTTTTCATGGGCAATTGAAACAAGGTCACGCCTAGGTCTTTAATAACCCCGAGACATTGAAATTTCTTGGAGTCGAAAGAATAGAGGTCATGATAAGCTCGGGTGACTTCTAGCCCTAAATCTTCCATAACAGTTTTGGGCATTAAGTTGTGAGAAGCCCCTGAATCCATCAAGCAGTTGTGCAGTACCTTGTCATGTATGTTCAAGGAAGTGTAAAAGGGAGGGGATGAGTCATTCCTATCTTCTACCATAAGACCTAAAATAACTGCAGGCTTTTCATATTGCAAATTAATGGAGTCTATGGGAGGGAATGAGATCTCAGACTGTAAAATATCATAGAAGCGTTTCTTGAACCCTTCATGTTTAATCATCTCGATTAGGGGCACAGGGATTCTGATTTTCTGAATTTCATGCTCGAAATTAAAGGAAGATGTAAGCTTCGGAACTTCTCTTATTTCGGGAACATGATCCTAAGCTATGGGAGAGAAAGGTCGAGGCTTCTTACCTCTGTGACTATCTGCTACTTCATTGGAAGGTCTCTCTGTTCTAATGGACTGCTCAAGAACATCAGGTGTTACTGCCTTCTTCTGGGACCTCAGGTCATACCTGCCTTGGCGGCCACTAGTCTGGTTTTCCTTGCTTAGTTCATTTAGCTAACTGTTCATGAGAGACTCCTCATATGCTGATTGAGTCAGATGAGGAAAAGGAGGAATCTCTCCGAAGCAATGGATTTCAGGATCAAGCTCCCCCGTTTCCCCTCCTTCTTCCTTGGCCACAAAATTGTTCTGAAAAGGGGCCTGAATTCTCTAGTCTTCTCTGTCTCTTCCCCTCTCCTTGTGCATAGTTGGGGGAGCAATATTATTTGGCCTCCTGAAACCTCCTTTATTTTTGGCGCTCTGAGGGCCCTTATACACCTGCCTCCCTTCCATCTTTGATGCAGGAGCATCACCAGCACATTAAGAGAGCCAGCGCGGAGGCAAAAGGACAGCTGGATAAGCCAACACAAATTTTGAAAACACTTTGGGATTGAGGCGCAAATATTAAATGAGCCATTTATGAAGGCACACTTGTGTATTGTAATGGACCTTGAGCGGATAGCTCTCGTCCTTAGGTAGATAGTCGGCATTTAATATAGTAAATTCTGGTAGATAGGAATTTAATTCTAGATTTGATAGCGTAGAAATACAAGAGGGAAACGGGATATAGACACCCTCATTGTAATATTGTAACATTATCAAGTAGGAAGAAGAGAGAAAGAAGAGAACTGTGTGAAGAACACCCATGTACAGACATTTGAATTGATAGAAGAAAGCTTGGATTCAAATTCATGGTTCTGTATTATTTCTCTGTGTATTGATGTTATGCTCATGAATGTTTGCTTCCTGTCATACATGTGCTTTTATATGCTGTGTATGTGATTCAATGGTCGAATGGAAGTCTGAAGGGAACAAGGAATTAGTTTCAATTGTTTCTCTATCTTGAGCCAGAGAATTCCTGCAAGGAGTGTAGTCGAGTCGTCCGCAAGGAGTGCATTGACGGAAGGGTCTCAGATAGAGATAAATTTTGTTCTAAGTTCCCAGAAGTGCAGATTTGGCACTGGAGCCATGCAGGGAGTGCGCAGGCCAAGCTAGGTCTCAGAGTTGTGATTTCGAGCAGAGTATCGAAAGACTATTTCTGCAGGAGTGCGCAGAGTCGAACGACTTCAACACTTAGAGTTGTTGAGGATTTGCCGCAAGGAGTGCGTGCAAGAAGTTCTTTGAAGGACTTGAGAAGTCGAGAACAAGCTCAGGAGGAGTAGACCTTTGAAATCATCGAAGGATTACATAGAAAGGTTGTGCATCAAAATGTTCGAGCAGGCATTGAGGACACGCACACAGGTGAACAAGTCTCGTGGAGAGACACTTCTTTATTTCGTGGATTGCATAAGGAAAAGCGGAAGGTCGAAATCCTCTTGGAGATTTCGCGAAGTTTCGGGGAACGTTGGTTCTCGTGCAGACGCATGGAAGTTATTGACACATAGTGGAAGGGTTTAAAGCTCAAGGGAAAGCAGAGCGTTGGTCCAAGTCAGCCAGGGCCATTGGATCATTCGCGAGATCGCCTATCAAGATCTCGTGAGAAAAGGGTCTAAGGTTTGGCAATGGGAATCACAAAGGCGAGAGACGTGATATACCGACAGCTGCGTAGACAGTGTGGGTCACAAGGAATCGGAGATAGTGGAAGACAGGTGTCGGAGATCGAGAGACCTCGCGAACTCGGAAGTTCGCAAGGTGAGAGCCAAGTTTTGGTTACTCCAAGTCACGAGGACGCGAGGTGGCGAGTAGTGAAAAGTGCGATAGGATCGTATTGGCGTTTCGGCATCTCGGACGTCGAGAGTCGACGTGGAAGTTATTCGAGTAGCAAAGTTGCGAGTGGCGAGATCGCGACAGCGTAGAAGTCCCGACATTGGCGTTTCGGTGCATCGGGTATCGGAGGTTGGAAACCCAAGGGTTTGGTATCGCGAGGTGCGAAGACGTAATAGAGTGAAGTCCCGATAGCGGGGGAGAAAGTCAGCGATTGACTGGCCATCGGGTCTCGGGGATTTGAGAGCCTAGAGATCGACAATGAACTTGCGAAGTCGTGAGTTTCGATCCTTTGACAACTAAGGAAAGGGGGATTGCAGCCGAAGAAAATCTGTGGGTGTATAATTCCCGATAGGGAATTAGAGTAACCTTTGAGTTCTTCGGGCCGTGAGTGGAAAAGATCCTGAGAGAGCGGTCGTGCTCCGAGGAGTGCGGTTTGCGCCAAGTGGTATCAAAGCGGGAAGTTATTTGCTTTATGTAGCAAGGAAGAAGAAAGGATTTCACCATGCCACCCAGAAGAGAGAGACAATCACCTGACCGAGAAGATAGGGAGGTGCGAAGAAGAGGCAGGCCGGTAGGAAATCCAGAAATGGAGAGGCAGATGAGAGATCTCCGAGCAAGACTCAAGGAAATGGAGACAGCACAAAGATGCATAGCTAGTGCAGGGGATCTTAGTGATTTCGAGAGCGAGATAGAAGTTGAATGTGACGAGGAAATTGCAGCCAAAGATGCATTGACTGAGCAATTGATTAAAGCCATATCTAGAATGGGTGTGAAGGCGAAGATGGACATTCCAGTCTACGAGGGAAATCTGGATGCAGAAGAGTTACTGGATTGGGTCCGAGCTCTTGATACATACTTCAATTATGAGGATATTGAAGAGGATAAGAAAGTCAAGCACACTATTACGCGCTTGAAGGGACATGCAGCCTTATGGTGGGACGAGCTACAAGCTGATAGACGCTGCAAAGGCAAGCAAAAGATCAAGAGTTGGGATCGAATGATCGCGAAGATGAAAGCGAAGTTCATTCCTAGAGACTATCAAATTACTCTATTCAGGCGGATGCAGAACCTGAGACAGAAGTTGATGACAATGAAAGAATACACTGAGGAATTCTATCGACTAAACATCAGAGCAAGTCATCGGGAAAGCGATGATGAGAAGGTTTCTAGATATCTGAATGGTCTGAGATACAACATTCAGGATGAATTAAGCATGGTTACCATTAGGACGGTGGAGGATGCTTATCAGATGGCTCTGAAAGCTGAAGAGAAGTTGAGTCGTAAGCAAGGTCAGCGAGGGCGAGGCAGAAGCCAGCCAAGAGGAAAAGCAGTTGCCCAGGACAAATACCAGAAGCCCAAGGAGGAATGGAAGAAACCTCAGGGTAGAGTTGAAAGAGGGGGTACCTCGCAGAGAGGGCCATACATTGAACAGAGAGGACAACATACAAAGCAAAAGGGAGATTATGCTGACACAAACACTTTTCCTCATACCAGAGGTAGAGGAAGAGGCCGAGGTGGAGTAATCACATGCTTCACATGTGGAAAGAATGGGCACAGGTCATTTGAGTGTCCAGATAAGAAGAAGGACATTAGAGAAGCTCACATCACCGAAGCACAGAAGCGGTATGTTGAGGCCAAAGACACAGAAGGTGGAAGGTCACTGATGATGCGTAAGGTTCTCTTAACACCCGAAAAGGAGGTGAAAGACTCAGCTCAAAGGACTAGACTGTTCAGGACAGCTTACAAGACCAAGGATTGGGTATGCAAGGTTATCATGGATAGCGGTAGCACAGATAATCTCGTTTCAACCGAGATGGTAGAGAAGTTGGAGTTGGAGATGACTGATCACCCGAGTCCATACAAAGTTTCATGGTTATAGAAGGGACATCAGGTGAGTGTCACCAAACAATGCTTGGTTGAATTCAAGATAGGGGAGTATAATGATAAGGTACTCTGTGATGTCATTATACTCCCCTATCTTGAATGATGGCAGAATGAACACATATACTTTAGAGAAGGATGGGAGTACATACAGATTGCTTCCAATAAAGGATAAGGAGGTGAAGCCGGAAGTAAACAACACAATACTTCTCATGAGTGGGAAGGAACTTCTTACAAAGGTGGAGAAGAATGAAGATCCACAATTCTTTGTTGTCAAAAAGCCGAGGATTGTTCTGACTAGCACAAGAGTGGATGATTTGCCGGATGAAGTTCAGGAACTGCTGGAAGATTTCGCTGACATCATAGTGGACGAATTACCTCATTCGTTTCCACTGATGAGGAGTGTGAGTCATCATATTGATCTCATACCAGGAGCCAGTTTGTCGAACAAAGTTGCGTATAGGTTGACACTGCAGGAGAATGAAGTTAAAAGGTAGGTCCAGGATTTATTGGACAAAGGATTGGTCAGGGAAAGCTTGAGTCCATGTGTTGTTCCGACAGTACTCAGTCCAAAGAAGAATGGAGGATGGAGAATGTGTACCGATTCAAGAGTGATCAATAAGATAACCATTAGATACAGGTTCCCATTGTTGAGAATGGATGATCTGATGGATTGCCTGAGTGGGGCAAAGTATTTTTCAAAGATCGATTTGAAAATCGGATATCACCAGATTCGCATCAGAGAAGGCGATGAATGGAAGACAGCCTTCAAAACCAACGAAGGACTGTATGAATGGCTAGTCATGCCTTTTGGTTTGACAAATTCACCAAGTACTTTTATGAGGTTGATGAATGAAGTCCTGAAGGAGTTCATCGAGAAGTTTGTCATTGTGTACTTGAATGACATACTGATTTATAGTAAATCAGAGGTTGAACATCTGAAGCATTTGGCCATTGTGATGAGAAAGCTACAGCAGGGGAATCTGTTAATTAATATGAAGAAGTCCTCATTTATGAAGACATAGCTCATTTATTTGGGTTTTTTCATATCGGCGAATGAATTGAGGATGGATCCGGATAAAGTGGAAGTGATCAAAAATTGGCCATCACCGAGAAATATTTTCAAGGTGAAGTTTTCACGGACTGGCTAGTTTCTACCAGAAGTTCATCAGGAATTTCAGTGGGATTAGCACAGCGATGATGGATATAGTGAAGAAGCGGAATAAATATTTTCATTGGCCAACAGCAGAGGCTGAGAAAAGCTTCAATCTGTTGAAGCGGAAGATCACGGAATGACCAATATTGGTGTTGTCGGATTTCTAGAAGACATTTCAGGTGAAATGTGATGCAAGTGGATTTGCTATAGGAGCGGTCTTAAGTCAGGAAGACAGACCAGTTGCATATTTCAGCGAGAAGCTGGATGAGGTGAAACTGAAATAATCCACGTATGATAAGGAATTTTATGCTATCATACAGGCGTTGAAGAAGTGGAGGCATTACTTGATCCCAAAAGAATTTGTATTGTACAGTGATAATCATGCATTGCAATTTGTGAGTCAACGGGAGAAGTTGAATCAAAAACATACGAAATGGGTAGAGTATATGCAGAACTTCACATTTGTGATTAAGCATATTTCGGGTACTGCTAACAAAGTGGTTGATGCTTTGAGCAGGAAGTGTTTGTTGCTGCAGGAATTCCGAGTCAAAACATTAGGTTTTGAAAATCTCAAGGACATGTACGCAGGGGATGCAGATTTTGCAGAGGCATATGAAGCAGATGAGAATCCAGTTCTCAGAGACAGGAGCCCTTGGATAGATTATATGATCTAGGAGGGATTGTTGTTCAGAGGCAATCAATTGTGTATTCTGAATTGCTCCATGAGAGAGAATCTGCTAAAGGAAAAACACAGTGGTGGATTAGCAGGACATTTCGGTCATGATAAGATATTTGCAAAGCTGAGTGAGTCATACTTTTGGCCAGGGATGCGAGCAAAGGTCAAGAGGTTTGTGGACAGATGCAGGATTTACCAGCATTCAAAGGGAAGAAAGCAAAATGCGGGTTTTTATCAACCATTGCCCATACCTGAGAAGTCGTGGGATGAAATTAGCATGGATTTCGTGTTGGGATTGTCGAGGACCCAAAGAGGTGTTGATTCAATCTTTGTGGTAGTTGACAGGTTTTCTATGATGGCACACTTCATTCCATGCCATAAAACCAACGATGCGACTCACATCGCAAATTTGTTTTTCAAAGAGATCGTTCGACTTCATGGATTGCCGAAAAGCATAGTTTTGGACAGAGACACAAAATTCATAGGATATTTCTGGAGGACACTATGGAAGAAGCTGGGAACTAATCTGATGTTTAGTTCTGCTTATCATCCTCAGACAGATGGATAGATGGAAGTGGTCAACAGAAGTCTGGGAGACTTGCTGAGGAGCTTGGTGGTGGAGCACCATAGCAGCTGGGATAGCATATTGCCACATGCCGAGTTCGCATACAACAATTCAGTGAACAGGAGAATAGGGAAAATTCCATTTCAGGTTGTATATGGGATGCATCCGAGAGGAGTATCTGAACTAAGGTATTCAGAACAGACTGCGACTAGCAGTGCTAGTGCAGAAGAATTGCTGAGGCGATGAAGGAACTTCACAACCAAGTGAAGCAGTGACTGATAGATTCAAATCATGAGTACAAACGCAGAGAAGATCAGCATTGGAGACAACTTCAATTTGAAGTTAATGATCTGGTTCTGGCACATCTAAGGAAATAAAGGTTCCCAAGGGGAACATACAATAAGCTGAAGATGAAGAAAATCGGGCCATCCAGGGTCCTGAAGAAATTCAGAGAGAACGCTTATGAGATTGAGTTGCCGGATGACATCGAGATATCTTTGATATTCAATATCGCAGATTTATACCCATACAGAGCTGGAGAAGCAGAGACTGGAACTGAAGAACTAGTGATCCAGTGGATGAAACAATTACTAGTTGCAGAGAAGCCACAGATGGAATGCATACTGGACAAGAGAGTGAGCAAAAAGACCAGGCGAAAACAATACTTAGAGTATTTGGTTAAGTGGAAGAATCATCCAGTGGAGGATGCTAGCTGGGAGACTGAAGCAGTGATACAGAATCATGGAAATACCATGCAGGAGCTCATGGACAAGAGCCCATGAAAATTTTCAAGCCGAGTATGATGCAGGAGCATCACCAGCACATCAAGCGAGCCAGTGTGGAGGCAGAAGGACAGCTAGATAAGCCAGCACAAATTTTGAAAACACTTTGGGATTGAGGCGTAAATCTTAAATGAACCATTTATGAAGGCGCACTTATGTATTGTAATGGACCTTGAGCGGATAGCTCTCGTCCTTAGGTAGATAGTCGGCATTTAATAAATGTTGGTAGATAGGAATTTAATTCTATATTTGATAGCGTAGAAATCCAAGAGGGAAACGGGATATAGACACCTTCATTGTAACATTGTAACATTATCAAGTAGGAAGAAGAGAGCAAGCAGAGAACTGTGTGAAGAACACCCATGTACAGACATTTGAATTAATAGAAGAAAGATTGGATTCAAATTCATGGTTCTGTATTATTTCTCTGTGTATTGATGTTATACTCATGAATGTTTGCTTCATGTCATACATGTGCTTTTATATGTTGTGTATGTGATTCAATGGTCGAATGGAAGTCTGAAGGGAACAAGGAATTAGATTCAATTGTTTCTCTATCTTGAGCCAGAGAATTCCTGCAAGGAGTGCAGTCGAGTCGTCCACAAGGAGTGCGTTGACAGAAGGGTCTCAGATAGATATAACTTTTGTTCTAAGTTCCCAGAAGTGCAGATTTGGCACCGAAGTCGTACATGGAGTGCACAGGCCAAGCTAGGTCTCAAAGTTGCGATTCCGAGAAGAGTATCGAAACACTGCTGCTGCAGGAGTGCACAGAGTCGAACGACTTCAACACTTAGAGTTGTTGAGGATTTTCCACAAGGAGTGTGCACAAGAAGTTCTCTGAAGGACTTGAGAAGTCGAGAACAAGCTCAGGAGGAGTAGACCTTTGAAATCGTCGAAGGATTGCACAGAGAGGTTGTGCATCGAAACGTTCGAGCAGGCATTGAGGACTCGCGCACAGGTGAACAAGTCTCGTGGAGAGACACTTCTTTATTTCGTGGATTGCATAAGGAAAAGCGGACGGTCGAAATCCTCTGGGAGATTTCGTGAAGTTCCGGGGAACATCGAATCTCGTGGAGGCGCATGGAAGTTATCAACACAGAGTGGAAGGGATTGAATATCAAGGGAAAGTAGAGCGTTGGTCCAAGTCAGCCAGGGCCATTGGATCATTCGCGAGATCGCCTATCGGGATCTCGTGAGAAAAGGGTCTAAGGTTTGGCAACGAGAATTGCGAAGGCGCGAGACGCGATATCCCGATAATTGCATAGACAGTGTAGGTCACAGGGAATCGGAGATAGTGGAAGACAGGTGTCGTAGATTGAGAGACCTCGCGAACTCGAAATTTCGCAAGGTGAGATCCAAGTTTTTGGTACTCCAAGTCATGAGGACGCGAGGTGGCGAGTAGTGAAAATTGTGATAGGATCGTATCGACGTTTCAGCATCTCAGACGTCGGGAGTCGACATGGAAGTTATTCAACCTCACGAGTAGCGAAGTCGCGAGTGGCGAGATCGCGACAGCTCGGAAGTCCCGATATCGGCGTTTCGGTGCATCGGGTATCGGAGGTTGGAAACCCAAGGGTTTGGTATCGCGAGGTGCGAAGACGCGATAGAGAAAAGTCCCGATAGTGGGGGAGAAAGTCAAAGATTGACTGGCAATCGGGTCTCGGGGATTCGAGAGCCTAGAGATCGACAATGAACTTGCGAATTCACGAGTTCTGATCCTCCGACAACTAAGGAAAGGGGGATTGCAGCCGAAGAAAATCTATGGGTGTATAATTCCCGATAGGGAATTAGAGGAACCTTTGAGTTCTTCAGGCCATGAGTGGAAAATATCCTGAGAGAGCAGTCGTGCTCCGAGGAGTGTAGTTTGTGCCAATCTTCAGTCTCTCCATCTCTGCAGACATAGACTTCATCATCTGAGTTAGTTCATCCATTTGAGGATGGGGCACCGATGGGCCAGAAGTTGAGGCTTCGGATTTTCCCTTTCTTCTGTCTGCGTTGGCCTTATTCCTCAGTCTGTTAGCTGCTAATACATTGGATTCCACTTCTATGGCCGCATCTTGCATTTGAGCTAAGGAGGTGGCTCTTCTTTCTCTCAATAAAAGACAGAAATTGGGGCCAAACTCACTGGCATAAGAAATCTTGTCTGAGGCTTCTGAAGGCTTTATTTCAGCAGGGATTTTGTTATACATCTTATTGAATCTTTTGGAGAAGTCAGAGATAGATTCTCCTTCCATTTTATTCAAAGACCCGAACTTTGTCATGCAATACATGAAGTCTTTCCTATCGCCCCACTGTCTCAAGAAATCACTATCCAGGGCTTCGATCCCAGCAATAGATCTGGGGGCCAATCCTCTAAACCATTTCCTCACCTCGCCATCCAAGCTTTGGACGAAGACTCTCATCCAGACATCTTCATTTTCAATGTTTAGGTTGTTTGCATAACTGTAGAAAGCATCCAGGTGTTCTTCTACAGTTATGTCCCCTTCTCTAGTGAACTTGGGCATGTATTTCAAGTAGTCCCCAGCAGGGAGAGGATTCATGGGATGGGGTAGGATTAAGGGGGCATATCTGGCAGCGACTATGGCATCCACTATATTAAGAGGGGGATTAGCACCAGCCATAGGAATATTAGGTAGAGGAGAGCCTAGAGGAGAAGGAGTGTGAATGGGAGATATCGGAAAAGAGTTTCCTGGAGGAGAGGGAGACAACGGGGAAAACAGAGAGAGAGCTGAGGGACCTGAATGTGCAGATGCTTCTCTCGGTGCAGTAGTAGAAATAAAAGGAGGGGTGGTGAAACCTTTTGAGGATCGAGGTCTGTGCTGAGGCACAGCTTCTAGGGAGGGGGGAGTGACAAGGATCTCTCTTTCTGATGCCAAACCAGGAGGAGAAAACTCAGTAGGAACACTCCCGAAATTCAGAAAATGGGAAACCTCAGAGAAAGGATTACTAGGAAGATGAGAATAAGAAAATGGAGTTTTTACGGAAGGAGGCAAGGAAATACCTGATTCAGTGGTGAAGCTTTCTCCTTGAGAGGGTTTCCCTTTTCTGATAATCACCTCCAGATTTTCTTCAGGCGTGGCTAGAGGAAGTTGTGGATGGGACTGCATGTGTCTACCGCTGGAAGCCACAACTAACCCAACAGGTTCGCCATAGTGGAGTCGTCACAATGGAGTCGCCAGGTGCACAGTAGCAATCTTCAAGGGATCTGATGCCTGATGCACCTTGAGAATCAGAAAGTCAATGTCGTTCAATCCTGGGGAAAATTTTCAACTTCATCCCTGGCAACGGCGCCAGAAATATTAGCGTCGGAAGTCACTCCTGGATTGCAGCAGGAGCAGAGCCTAATTCCCATCAGTTTAATGTCATGATTTGTTTATAAAATGGATGATCAAATGGATGTAAACTCAGGACAACATCATTTCAATTCTGAAACTAGGCCAGGCATGAATGGGCAAGTGAGGTCTTACATAAACTTCAAACAATGAGTTGTAATAAGGGTGAGTAGGGGGAAGACTTGTATAAGAAGAGTGCAAGGATCTGTCATAAACAACAGGTTTCTAACAAATTGGGGAAGAAAGCATTCAAACGCAAGATCCTCTTACATTCAAACACAGAAAACAAGAGAATACAACGATGCAATGATAAATCTTTTATCATAACATAACTGCAACAATTCATGCGAATCAGTCGTCCATGAACTCCCTAGTATGAGATGAAAGCTTAGATCAAGTAGAGAACTGTTTGTCATAAAACAAGAAATCTCATATACGGATGCACAACCAGAGAACTAGAATGGTTGTTGAAACTTTATGGTCGGGAGCTTTGCTCTACCATCGATAGATACAAAAATGATGAAGATTCCTACATATACTTGAAACAACCACATCAACAAAACCAAGACGCTGCATTAAACACATTGTGTCTGCATGGCTTCTGACAACCCGCACCTGCAGTCTCTGAATGATCGTGCACCTATGGCAGACGCAATCAAACTCTTGACAGTTCCATGGGCGAATCGACGTGTTCTTAATTCGTCGCTGGACTTTCCCATTATGGCGGAGATGATGAATAACCACCACCAACTACCTTAATAACTGCTTCATTGGGATTTGAGAATGGCCTGGCCAACTCGACACCTTTGGGACATGGAAGACCCCTCGCGCTGCCACCTGGATTAACTGAACAGCATGATGA
Source organism: Picea engelmannii (assembly GCA_009831015.1). Classification (NCBI taxonomy): domain Eukaryota; kingdom Viridiplantae; phylum Streptophyta; class Pinopsida; order Pinales; family Pinaceae; genus Picea; species Picea engelmannii. The sequence goes on from ML776736.1 coordinate 2,341,473, forward strand.
ATATGCATGGAGGCCAGCGCGAAGGATGGGGTGCATAATGGGAGTGGTGGCGCCAAAACCATGAGGGTGAGATAAGAAGTGAAGAGGCGTGGGAGACGTGATAGGGGAAGACACGTGGCAGAAGGCAATAAGCGGAGGGGGTAGGAGAAGAAATGTAAGGGGCACATTAATGAGATGGGGGGAGAGACCATAGGGACCATAAAATGGGAGGTGGACAGATGTCGGAGGATGAGGAAGGGATAAAGGGAGCGAGCCTCATCACACGGCCAGGAGGAGAATAGATGGCAAGGGGAAGGATGGTACAAAATATGACACGACAGGAGAGGGGCCCACATTGGTTAAACGCAGAAAGACAGAGGATGTTTGGATTGCTTGTGCGCCATTGATCTGGGCGCTCTAATCGCAGCCGTTGAAGAGGTTTGCCCTCTATTCCGAACCCCCCCCCTCCACTTAAAGGTAGAAAGGCGGGGGGCGGAATCACCTTGCGTGTCGTTGATCAGGGCGCTCTGATCGCAGTCATTGAAGAGGTGCGCCCTCGATTCCGCACCCCCCCCCCCCC
>ML776736.1:2342067-2360974 GCA_009831015.1 Picea engelmannii
TGATCCGAGTGCTCTAATCCCTGCCCTCCAAATTTGATTTCCACTTAAACACAGACGCATTTTCATCCCAAACTTAGGAAAAGTGGGTTTTCTACCCATTCCTTCGCATTTACCCCCCCCGCCCCCTCTACAAGAAATGTCACCAACACATACCACAGTCTCAACAAAAAAGGAATATGGATATGAACATACCACATCCTCAACAACGAAAGAATATGGATATGAAAATACATTGTGACCAAAAGATTGGAACACCAGCCAAAACTTTGTGAGTTGTAGTGATTGTAGTTGTGACCATGATCCCAACAACATTTCCTGTGAGTTGTAGTGATTGTAGTTGTGACCATGATCCCAACAACATTTCCATAAAATTGTTCATATAATGGAACATCTAAGGATTACCTTATTTTTTACTTTTACAAAATTGTACTTCCTCATGCTTATATTGTACCTACTTTGGGCATCAACAAGCACCGGTAGCATGATTGTGCATATGGAGATAGAATGGTTATAAATTTTCATGTGTTTGATTGGTAATGTTTAAACAAGGGAAACTTTATTCAAATTCCAACCAGCCCATGTCAAGGGTGAGGACTATTGAAGTAACTCAACTTACAATCAATATGATATTTTATGGTTTCTTGATTTTGTAGGTTTATATTCACATTTATATAGTTTCAAGTAGTTTATCACTTTCACTTAGTTAAGTAGTTAGGTGGTTGATTAGTTATTTGTAGTGATTTTTAATTAATCCTATAAAAATAATAATAATAACTTTGTTTTTATAACCTTTACATAATTTTTGCAAACTTATGCATTTTGAGAAGGTTGATTAATAAAATATGTATATTCTTTAGTGTGTATTTTGCTCAATAGTTTAAATTCATAGGTTAACACCAATATGGATGTTACATCCATGTAAGAAGGTGCTCTTCACATCCATTTAATGTATTTCCCAACCAAAATTTGTAGCAAAACAAAGAGTGACTCGAACATAATTTGTCTTGGCTATAAGATCAAAGGTATCTATGTAGTTGACACCTTCTTAAGGAGAAAAAAAAAATTCTACCAATCGATCCTTATGCATTTCATCAATGTCGTCTTAAATGGAATTGGTCTTACAAACCCATCTAAACTTCACCACATTATTTCCTTGTGGACAAGTAACCTATTCCCAAGTATTATTTCTTGTCAAGACATGGTGTTCTTCAATAATGAATATGTCCCATTCCGATATGTTGTACACATATGTCTATGTTTCAGGATCACATGTCTTTAGCACATGTGGCATGAATGCAATATTAACCTATTTTTTATGGCTATTAGTCTTCTTGGAATTAGTTGTATCACGTGCATCAATGCCAGCAACCTCAATGGTCTTTGTTGCCCACTTGGTATAATGAGTCTCTCTTGCAGAAGGTGCTACAACAGACTCCTTTGGAATAGACTCAACCATATTATCAATTAATTAAATTTTCCATTAGAAATCCAACTAGAAACTGATTCCCCATTGGAAATCCGACAAATGTTCAGTTCATATGCATTGGTGGAATCAAATATTGGACTAGTCAGTTCAGAAATTATGGTAGTTGATTTGGAAATATCCACTATTTCAACTAAACCATAACCTAAAACATCAAATAAATATATCACCAAAAAAAGACTTGAAGTATGTTCATTAAAGATACCATCCCTTTCACTAATCAATTCCTTCTTAATGGGATCAATAGTTGATAGGATTTAGACTCTTCAAAATATCCCACCATGATGCAAGAATGACTCATGGAATCCAACTTTTTCCACTTGCCATCTAAAATATGAGCCCAATTTATGCATCCAAAGGTTTTTATATGTCCAACTCATGTTTTCCAACTACTATATTTCTTAAGTGTGACATCACACACTGCTCTTGTTGTAACCATGTTCAAAATATAATTTGAGCAAGCTAAAATGTCTACCCAAAACGTGGTCAATATTCATTTTCCTTCAAGTAATCCTTTGGTCATTTCAATCAAAGTCTTGTTCTTTTGTTGAACAACACCATTCTACTAAGGATTGTAAGGTAAGGCTCATTTCCATAAGATACCACTTTGAGGAAAGTGTCCTTAAAAACATGACCCACATATTCTCCTCCAGTGTCATACCTTAAACATTTCATAGGTCGACGAGATTATTTTTCATTGAATTCCCTAAACTAATGGAATTTCACAAAAACAATGCCATTTATCTTCAAGAAATAGACCCTAGTAAACCTATAAAAATCATCAATGGAGGTAAGAACATATCTTGCACCAATAAGGGAAGGTTGATTCATTGTGCAAAGATCATTGTGCACAAGCTACAACTTCAACTTTCCCCTCCATGACTTTCCTTGAATAAAAAAATTCGATCATGCCACACCAACACAATGCCTAAATGGGCCTTCTTTAGGAACTATTCTAAGGAGGTCATGGACAATATTCAACTAAAGCATTAATTTCATACCTCTAAAATCTAGAAGCACTAGTATTTCATGCCAAATTTTGCTTTTATCATCGGTTTTGGCCACAAGAGAAAATGGTCATATTTCCTTGTTTGAACCCTTAAAATTAAAAAATTTATACAATCCGTCCTTGGGTCAAAAATACCCTTAGCAACAATTGAAATATAATTTTTATTGTCTTTAACAACAAATTTTTAGGGTAAAAATTGAATTTCTTTCCAGTTTGGGTGAGATGAGGTATAGACAACAAGTTTGTACTATTAATGTTCGATACATGGTAAACATTAGTAATTAAACCATTATTACAATCAACTCTACCACTGCTAGCAATAGTAAGAGCATAGTCGTCTGCAAGAGACATGTTTTCTTCGTTGGTCTCACTCAAAGAGGAACATAGAGAAGCACCCTTAGCCATGTGATGTAATAAGTGGAGTCTAATATCTATTTCTTGTGAGAAATATTATCATGTAATGCTTACTAAGAAAGAAAGAAAAAAGAGGTATAAGTACCATCACCTCTATTTTATTGAGGACATCATTATTGTTCTCCTCCAATTCTTTTAACCTTCTCCTCAAGGTCATTTATCTTTTTCCAATAAGCCTTCTCAAAGGGCCTTGGTTTCACATAAAATGAAAACTCTTCTTATTCTTGAATTTCCCAGTATGTTATTAATTGGCATTGCCATTCTTTCATTATTCAACTAGATCTTCATGATCCTTATCACGGTCTTTTCCATGGCTTATTTCCCAATTATCATATTGACCTCTTTCTCTATAGTTGTGTTTGTCTTTTCCTATAATGAATTAAACATGTTGATTAAGCTTTCCTTCATCGAGAAGTTTCTCTTTTTCCCTAATCAAGAAAGAGAAGAATGAGTCAAAGAAATAATCATTTCCATATTATTTTCTTAGATCCCAATTTGCATGAAATTTTGAACAAAAAATTGATCATTTATTGTTTCTAGATTTATCCATATCAATTCAATCAATGGTCCTTTCTTAGGAAAGTATTTCCCACATTCGTTGAGCTTCAGTGGCAGCTAATTTAGATGAAATAGATAGTCCTCAATCCTATTGAAAGAGATAGGGGCCAAATAGATCAACTATTTCTCAAGTTGCATAACATGACTTTCATCAACCTTGTCGAACAAATTATTTAGCTTCTTCCCATATTCATTTAGGAAGTTGACCCTACTAATATGGAAATGGATCTCCCTTGAGATGTAGTTTCTCATTTCCCATATATCTTCATCCTTCTTGCCATCAACCATGAACATTTTTTGTTTATCTTTAGGGTCATGCACAATAGTTTTCATAAATTGTCATAATGCTTTTCTCTTCAATGACGTATCTATGTCTTCTTCCCACGTGCCATAATTTACTACAATGACAACCATGGAATCTTGCTTAAAACATATACTACTCTTGCAACACCTTAATCCAAAAAAACCTACAAATCTAAATATAAGTTGATCCTTTCAAATGTCTGACTCTTTTGGAGCACAAATACCATCCATACTATTATTGTGATACAACAATGAGGAACATGCCCTGTAACAATTAGAACCAAGCTAGTATCTCAAAATGTTATTCTTTGATACCACATTAGAAACCATAGTTGCATTTCAAAATAATAAAACAAATACCAAACATAGTCGATGGTGTTTAGAAACATTGTTAGAATGTTAAGGCACAAATAATGTCCCCATCAATCAGCATACACAACATTGATCATTAACACACATGATCCATTGATTGATCCAATTGTTCATATATTTATACTTTGAGAGTTTCATTAATATTCCATAAAAATTGGTTGATAGGGTTAGTTTTGATCACATGTGGTAAACCCATATGGCCAAACAACCCATGTTTTTTTCCTTGTTATGCACCCAATGGGTTAGTCGACCTAGTTGAGACCACTTAGTGAGTCATATTTAGCCACATGAAAACTACTCATTTGGCCAATCAACCACTTAACCAACATTCAATAGATCTGTTGATTGACATCCAAAGGTTCGATTTATCACACATTCCAACACAAATAAATACCCTATATGGATTGCCTATTAATTTGTATAATAGGCCTCTTATTTGCTCACATTAATGCAATGACAAACACAAATTTTGTTGTAGGTTTCATGTCTGATACCAAATGATTCAGAAACAAGGACTACAAATTAGAGTACACATATCAAACAACTAAAAAAACAACCTAAAATTTAAATTAACGCAACAAAAACTCACACAACAAGAATTCTACTAGATTTATTAAAATCGTATATGACTTAAAATGTTAGGGAAAGGGAGGTATCCTCCTCACTAAGGGGAACTAGGGTCTCTTTACTTTGCATTTCATTTTATTTATCTTTACAGCAGTAGGTGTGTGTGTGTGTGTGTGTGTGTGTTTAAGGTCAAGTCAAGTATTGTGTTGTGGGAAATGGAGTTACATGGATCACTTTTAGAAGCATGTCACAAATATCCTCTTCATCCCAGGGAGCTTAGTTATCTACAACATTGAATTCCAAGTGAGTTCTCCCCATTCTACTCTTTGTATTTTTAGCATTAGGGTCTCTATCTCATTGATGGAATTGTCAATTAATTAACCCTTGTTAATTGGCTCACTTTCCTTATCTAATTTTCTAGTAAAGCTTGGTATGAACCTATGTGAAGTACCATGATTATCTACAACCCTAGTTTCGAATGAACAAGATCCTAACTAATCTAATGGAATACCCTCCTCTTTTGATCCTCTCTTGTCTTACCTTATGATTTATCATCTAACCCTAAAATCGACTGCCAACTCCACTCTTGTATTTTCCCCTTTATTAGTATGGGAGCTTGGGTGGTCTTCCATCCCTACCCTCATGTTGTGTGTGGTATCACAAATCTATTCATTCACTACATTTTTGCAACTCCACAAGGGAGTTCCCATGAACCCTTCCCTCTCTTGAGCGAAGGTTATTTCCTTCATTCTCTCTTTTCTCTCTTGTCTCTCTTCCCTTGTTCCTTGGACTATGGAGTCTTCTTATTTTCCTCCTAACTCTTTGTTTTGTTCTTTAATGGATCTTGGGGTTAACCAACTCTATCCTCAAAACATATCCAACCTAACCCACCTCATTTAGATCAACATTCTTAAAATGCCTCCAATTTTTCATTCAAGTATTCATAGTGACAATTATAAGCCAACATTACAACATATGAGGACCAACCTCATACCATGTGCAATGTTTTTTTAAGTGAAATTTTGCCAATTCGGCTAAATTTTAACTTTTTTGAAGAAATTTAGCCTAAAATTTTTAATATTTCACAAAAATAAAGAAAACTTGTGGCCTAGTTTATGATTACAGTTATGCATACACTTATATTTTTCACCTAAATATAAACATTTTCCTTGAAAATATAATAGGTTATCTTAATATATTTGCCAGAGCAATGATTATGAATCCCAATTTTTTGGATATATTCGCTACATATAGATGATTAGTTGATAGCAAATACTCTTGGGAAAACCATGAATTTTCAATTGAAGTCATGTAAATTTATATAGGAAATAAAAATGTTTTTAATACTTTACTTCTATTAATTTTTTTCACTTTTTTCAACATGTAGGTGGTATATCATGTTGTATATTAGTGTGTAGAATTTTTTCCATGTATTTATGAAGAAATTTTCCATTGCCATTTATTTTTGTTTTAAGTTCCCTTTAATTGATATGAAAGTTTGTTTTTTCTCTAGATATTCTACTAGGAGATTTTTTTGTTAATTATTGTCAATGATTCACATCCGACACTAATAGAAAGGTGTTGTTGCCAAATTTTAAAGGAAGTAACAAGAAATCAATTGATTGTCTCCTAAGATAAATGTTATACTTTTTTTACAAATATGGTTTGATCACCTAATAGTTTGATAAGTTATGACTTATGTCGTTTGAAAAAAATCATTGACCATGTGAACCAAATTAACCATGGAGGATACTCACCACTTCCTCTCAACATTAAGCTCTTCGTTGATCCCAACTATATTATCATACAACTTGTCCCACACCTAACCAAATAAGCATGCACCACCTAATGTAGCACATTTGACAAACTCATGCCCTACATGCAAAGTATTGAAGATATCAAAGTCATTAAAGAATTAGCAAACCTCAAAGACTCTCTTAGGAGACCTTTCCCTCCTAAACAAGGTTCCCAGGATAAACCTCCATCCTTACATCAAATCCCCCTTCCTTAAGAGCCTTTCATACATCCACCCAAGTGGTGTGAGGAATGTGATACTCCCTCTCCCAACACAAGTATTTATGCATCTAATCACAGACTTGGGTACTAACCCGTGCCCTAGTTTAAACAAGTGGTGCAAGTATCATAAACGCAACACTCACAACTCAAAGGAATGTCATGTGCTTCAACATAACTCTTTTTTCTTCTGAACAAGACTCACAATCTTCTATGGTCCAATCTTTTACCTCTCAACGATGCCCTATCCATAAACAAGATCTTGGCTATCATAATTGCCTCATTTCTCCTTGCCCTACTTCTTATTCATATTCATCTATAAAGTGTACCTCCTCCAAGCCCTTTTGGATTACCAAATCCTTATCTTCTTTCCCCTTTGCAACTATCTCAACTTGCTCATAGTATCCCCTCCTCTACTCCTTTCCCCTATCACCTCTTCCCTCAACCTTCATTGGTAGTCCAAGATAATATTTGATTTTGAAAGGTATCATATTTTTATTGGCATATTAATTCATGCTTTATTACATGTTATAGCCTATATTTTATTAGCGTGATAATTAAAAACTTGTTTATTTCTAAATTTCATAATTAAGTTATTATATTTCTTACATGATAGTTAGATTCATTGCTCATTATCTAGTCTCTTCATTCACATTTCATAGTTTAACCAATATATATCTTGAATAGTAGTTAATGCTTGTTACCCTATCCCAATATTCTTGTTTATTATGCATCTTTTCCTTGTTGACCTTTATGTCTCTTTTGTCTGTGACTTACTTGATATCATAACAATCCAGGAGGTACCCGTGTAGCTATATGTTGCACCGATGATCGAGGCATGTAAGGATTCACAATCATGTAGGATATCATGGCCCGACCAATGAAGCATTCCCTTGTGACATCAGGGCATTAGCTCATGCTACAAGGACTCTTGCACTACTCCAATGCATATGCTTACTTATTTCCTTCTATACAACTCTTTAATATTCACACCTCATGGATAACATCTCTTTCAAGTGGGGGGAAATGTAGTGTATGATATTTTCACTTAGGTACTCACATATGCCTATCCACCAAGGGGTGCAGTGTGTGGTTCACCACTGTGTTGCATTTATATGTAACCCGACAAATGATGATATGATACCTCTGCTACCCTAATGTGATGAACCATATTCACAGAGTCCCCCTCACCTTTTCCTATACATGGGACCACTCTCAAATGTATAGCGCTAAGGTGGGTTCCTTAGCTGCCTTTTCTTATCTGGTATCTAGCCCTTGGTTTCCAATTTAGTTCACTTTGACGCTTGAAGCACCTATTTGGGAAATTTCCTAACTTCCTGGGTCCAAGTGGGGATGAAACCCCCTAGTTGGGTCCATGGTCACTTAGGATACCTCATTTTGGATCCATAGCAACCTAAACTCATTTTGAACTTGTTATTTATGGACTATATTTCAATTGAAACTCATTAAACCTACCTCGCCTCTTGGAGGAAAGTGTACCATGATTTTCCTTGGATTAATGCCACTATGAACTCATGATGCATAATAGAAAGTCACTTTGGGCATTAAAACCCATAGCATTGCTATACCAAACCCACAACACCATTGTATCAAACTTATGGCACTCACTCAATGGGCATGGTATAATGGTTCCATACCACTCAAAATTTCCAATGGCTAATTTAATGTTCACCTATGCATTGAGGTTCTTCCCTTACCTATTTATACCATTCAATTATTCTTTGTAAACTCTCCTAAACTCTTACTATCTATTTTATTTTTGAAAACCAAAAGTTGTAGGCACACACTCAGATTAGTGATTATACTCCTTCCACCTCTCTCAATCCCTTTCTCTACTTTCACTTGTCATCTCCAATACCTCCACAGGGGTATTTTGTGTCTCTCATGTCTCCAACCTTGTAGGTTTGATTGATTCATCCTAGAATATATTCATTGGCTTAATTCCATTCATGCTTGGACATTTCAAACCTACAACCTCAAGAGACATTTCATCATAGATAAGGTGAGGAAGGTATCATCCCTTTACATTTCTATTTGATTTGTTTTTACAATAGTAGATAAAGTGTTTAATAATTATATTACATATATACATAACTTTGTAATGGAGGTCTATTCAAGTATTGTCTTACAAGAAATTGGAGTTGTGTGAGTAGGATATTCAGGGTCATGGATCATTCTTGGGGCCCTATCACAACTCTCATCTTCAACCTAGGGATATTCATCATCTAAAACAACAAATTTAAAGTGAGTTCTTCCCATTCTTCTCTTTGTACTTCCATCATTAGGGTATTTACCTCATTAAAGAAATTGTCGATTAATTAAGCATCACTACTTGGTTCACTTTTCTTATATAATATGTTGGTAAAATTTGATCAAAAACCTAAATCAAGTACCCTAATCATCTAAAACCCTAGTTTGATATTAACAAGATCATAGTATCATAATTAATCTAGTGCATTTCCCTTCCCTTTGATTTTGTATTGTTTTACCCTAGATTTTCTCAATTTAACCCTAAAATCAATCGGTGATTTAACTCTCTTCTTTCCCCCTTGTAGTCTTATGTGTATTCTTGGCTAGTATTCCATTCCTACCCTCATGTTTTCTGTGGTAGTGTGAATCCAACCATTTTCTACAGAAGTAGCATATGTGGCCCAAAATTCATAGTCAAAACCCAAACTAAAAAAATCAACATGTGAAATGAAAAGTGATATTTCTTTTAAACTTAGTTCAGAGCTTTTCCACAACCCCTAAACTAAATATTCTTTGATGAAAATTTTCAAGTACCTAGAGGAATAATTCATGTACAATATATCCATATTTTAGATCCAAACTCATATATTTGAAGTCCCAGGATGGCCAAAAACTAAACATGTGTCTTCTCTAAAAATCACAGAACATGAAATTTATGTCTTGCTCAATTTAGGGCTTCACCACAACCCATAAACTCAATGTTTTCTAATTAAAATGTGTGGGTATGTACATGCATATCTCCTCTACAATATATCCAAATTCCAAATCCAAAATCTAAGGGTACAGCTATCTTGGCTTCATTGATCGAATCCAGTAGAGACTTTCTTCAGCCTTCTTTACAATAAAAAGATGAATGTCGATAGTATGGACTTGATGATCTTCCATAGAATTGTTTTTTTAAAGAAACTAATTTGAAAATATCTGATTCACCACAGAATGGCCATGAATTTGCAACCCCTTTTCTCATTGTTTAGTTAAGGCCCTATTTATATGTTATTCAATATGTCGGGATCTCGGCTCAACAACAACTAGAAAATCATTTGTTCCCACCTACCTCTCTTATATAAGGTAGCAGTGAGCTCTAGAGAATTAGGAAAATATACATCAATGGAGGTAGGAAAAATTGTTTCATTCTCCAAATCTCATAAAAGAACAAGGAAATAATGGGGTGAATGATCCAGCATTCGTAGTATTGGGCCAACACTCGAGAATCGTAATTAACCGGCTCCACCTTCTACTGAGCTCAAAAACCATGGAATTGAAGATAATTTTTTTTCATGTGATTCTAGTAACCACCGGAGAATAAGGAACTATTATATTTTAACGTTTGTTGTCGTTGTCTTTGGATCACATAAGGAAAGGGAATCAGTGCAGGGAAGAGCATATTTTTTGTTTCAAAACACCTAGCTTTAAAGTATCTATCTAAAAATAAGACCTCTACTATTAAGTGAGAATGGGGAAAAGGTCTATAATAACACCACATTCAAAGTCTGTCCTTTTGGTGTTTTTTCTTCTTCAGGAGGTTGGATGATATAATTACCAAAAGTGAAGATTGTTATAAGCTTAGGAAGTTTTTTTTTTAGTGCCTCCATCTTAAAGAATCCATAGTCCATACATATGAAAATTATCTTTTTTTACTTTTCATACATCTCGAACAACTGTGATTGATCATCCAAAAGAGAAATCAAGGGGTAGGGTGAAAAGACATCAGTGAAAAACAACCTACATCCAAGTCAAATGGGATATGGATTTATTGTCCACATATACTAAACCTCCAATTGTTTATACTACATGCAGTACTCTACTCCCAAAGTGCGAATATTGGGTTCCCAAAGTGTACGAAAGTGTGCAAATCATATTCCCAAAGTGTCTGAAAGTGTGAAAATCATATTCCTAAAGTGTGGTATATAATTCCAATAGTGTCAATATCATTTTGAAATATTCTAAATGTAAACATTTATTTATACATGAGCCTTCAACATACATTGGTTACTATATCACAATGAAATAGAAGAAAAAGAGAAACCAGTGTAGCTATTTCATTGAAGAATGATACATTTTCATTAAAATATTGAAAGTAGAGTACAATAAGGATGGTCGTCGGCACTGCCAATGTGAACACATAAGATCCATCCATAGAAAATATGGAATACAAGTAAGTCCTTCGTACCCACTTTTTCACCTTGTCTGCAAACACTATAACTAGATTACTATAGAAATATTCACAAAACCCACATCTCGGGCCAGGATAGAAGAGAACATCTAACCTTCAATATTTTTTCAAAAAGTAATACATAAGCACTATTGACAACTAATCTTGGAGTTATTACAGGATACAAGTCATTAAGAAACTGCAAGTTCTAGTGACCATGCCTATATGATGTTATTAACATCAATTGACATTGTTCCTTTTATTCCAATAGGTGTGGATTTATAAATCTCTTGAATTTAAAAACATAATCAATCAAATATGGAAAGAAGGACCATTGGTCTTCGCATCTCCTATAAGTGTCCATGATCTTTGGAAGTGAAAATATATATTGTTATTTGAACTAAACATATAATGTTCTATATGTTCTATATGTTCTATATATATCTTCATGTGTGTGACATAACGTACCTAGTCTCCTACTGAGTATTGTTATCACCTTACACATGCTCTGATACCAACTTATAATGTCCCCAGCCACTTGGGTTGCGCCACGTCACCCAACCTCAACTTTTATAGCTCTAAAACAACTAAACTATAACAACCCCGGCATACTTCTAGGCCATGCTACTCTAAAATTTCACTGCACAGTTTCTACTCTACAGGCAAGTCCACACAGTATCACTTGAGGTAACGTGCTCTTACCAAATTGAGTCACACCACACAACTTGTAATAGTGGAAACAACATACTCTTGTTAATACAACCTTAAGCAGTGAAAATAAATCAAACAATTGCATGCACCATCATACTAACCACACAGTACAACTATGCGCACAACCACCTAGGTGTCATGCACCACTTATGTTGTTACTATGCATAGGGTCTAATTCTTTAACTGCACACACAAGTTCCATCCTTACAAAGCACACAGGCTACAAACTTGTGCACTCGGCCACTCAATCCTCTTCTTAATGACTCATAACCAAAATCACAAGGATAAATTAACAAGCAAGACTAACCACATTGCTCATATCCATGTACAACTACGAATATAGGATATAAGCACCAAACTTACATGAGCATGCAACAATTAACGAAAAAACAACAAATAATTATATGCAACACATACAAGAATTAACCCATTTCAAACATAGTCAAATATGCACACAGTAACAAGACAAGCGCATAAATAACACTTATATTTTTATGAAATTCATCAACTGTGGCCTTGACTCAGATGTTCCTCCCAGCCATAGACGGTGTTGCTCATAATATTTCAGCAATAGGTCACCCCCGAGATGGGGCTCAACTCCACCAGGAAAAATGGTTCCTAGCGACAAGCTATGGTATGAAACTCAAGAAAATTACTCAGTCCTAGGTTCCCACTGTTGCATCTAGCCCACATTCCCTCATTCCCCATGCACCTATCACACCTAAGGAAGTGTTCCCCTTCTCTTCTCACCAGTCCTTCGCCTTCCTCGCTTCCCTTCCCAGGGTTACCAGTAATAGGTCAAACAGGAAGTCTTTGAGCCCTGTGACTAATTCTCATCGCATCAAGGAACAACTCTCAGCAAAACTCTCACCTGGGGAGTATGCCCATGGGTCTGAAAACCACTTCACAAAATCCAGTCTCTCACCCAAATAAATTGCTCACAGTCTGTCAACCCGACTTTTCGACAGTGAAACTTTGAATGTAACTCCACAACTCCTTACAATCTTATCTGTGCAGATAAGGTAATAATCGTATTTTCCATACATTCTGACCCCCTTTTTCACACGAGAGATTGCAGCATCAATAATAATACCATAATGCCCCAAAATACACTAAGTCCAGCAACATATATTGCATGCCTTCCACTTGACACTTGTCACCTTCAAAATTAGCTTTAAGCCACTTGGTGTCAACCCGTTCCCTACCCTTGGGAACTTAGGATAAAATAATAATATATCTGACATTACATTTTTCCGAGAAATATTATAAAATATCCCCCAAGACTTGCGACTTACCCCCTTTTCCCTTTTTTCGATGGAGTAGGCCCCCATCTCTTTTCATCTGAGTCATTTAGCATGCGGTAATGCAATATTATATTAATAATAATGATTATATTTACATGTATATGTGCACTAGCCTATCTACGTCCAAGCTCACCAGCCTCATAATCACACAGGCTCTCTGGCCTCCATAAATATCCATCCATATATATATATATATATATATATATNATGAATAATTATTGTGCAGTTCCAAGTTATCACCACACACTAACCCAAGAGCGTGCAACATTTTGCAATGTGTGCACTTACCTAGGTGTGTGCAACACAAAAAATGTGTGCACTTACCCAGGTGTGTGAAACACAAAAAATGTGTGCACCATGTCTTTATAGTAGATCTTTGCACACTTACTCAGATGTACACAATCACCAAAACTTAATGCACATGACTCACCAACCTAAATGTACATTAAATTTACACTTGGTTCCAATGGCTCACTAGCCTATATGTACAATTACAAAGGGTTCTAGATTAGGGACACTACAATACCCTCCCCCTTATTTATGCATTGTCCTCGGTGCATCATATATACATGTACATATAAAATTTTCAAACATCATCAAAAATATGAGGATACTCTGCTCGCATAGCATCATCGTGCTCCCAAGTTGTATCCTCGGGACCATACCAAGTCCATTGTACCTTTACCAACTCTATGACTTGATTCCAAAGTTGCTTGACTTTTCGATCCAATATGCAAACCAATCATAGTTGAAATTCGCCTTCTGGCTCCACCTGAATCACATTACAAACAATGACATGATTAGCATCAAGTACATATTTCTTAAGCAATGACACATGGAAAACATTATGAATGCATAAGGACACAGGAAATGTAAGCATATAAGTGACAAGACCAATCATTTCAAGGATTTCAAATGGCCCACAATAGTGCGCTGCTAATTTAGAACACTTTCCCAACTTCAGGAACTACGCCTAGCCTTCACTTTCAAAAATACGTGATCACCCACTCCAAATTCCCTATGGGTTCTTCCTTTATCTGTCCATCTTTTCTTCCTGTCTTGGGAATCCTTTAAATTCTTCCTTATCTTTACCATATTCTCCTATATTTCTTGGAGTATATATAGCCCAACTACTGGGCGGTGTGTTGGGTTATCCCAACTTACAGGCGTGTTGCATTTTCGACCAGAAAGTGCCTCGAATGGGATCATCTTTAAAGATGCATGATACCCATTATTGCAAGAAAATTCTACCAAATGAAGGTATTCTTCCCACTTGGATGGTTTATCCATCACACACATCCTCAGCATGTCTTCAATCACCCGATTTACCCTCTCGATATGACCATCTAACTCAAGGTGATAAGTTGTTTTGAAATTCAGTCTTGTTCAGAATCCTTTAAATAACAGTTTCCAAATATTTGAGGTGAACTTGGAATCTCTATCAGAAACAATTGTCTTAGGAACACCATGAAACTTAGCAAATTCACGCATGTATATCTCAGCAATGTCGATTGCCTTGTGCGATTACTTCACTGGAATAAAATGGGCAGCCTTAGTAAGTTTGTCCACCACCACCATAATAGAATCATGTTGCTTAGCAGTCCTAGGAAATGTAGTTATGAAATCCATGGTCACAACTTCCCACTTCCACTAAGAAATAGGCAAAGGTTGTAGAAAACCAGTTGGATGTTTGTGCTCAGCCTTGATCTTCTGACATTCAAGACATCTCGCAATAAAATCTGCAACTTCCTTTTTCATACCTAACCAAAAGTATTGCTTCTTGACTGCGACAATTGTCTTTTGGTAACCTAGATATCCAGCATTAGGAACCTTATGTAGCTATGAAAAAATCAGGTTCTTCAACTCTTGATCATTTTGCACATATACTCTACGTCTATACATGAGGATATCATCCTCTCTTAGCTCATAACCTTCAAACTTTGGTTGAGACATACCTTGTTGTAAGGTCGCACTTATACCCACATAGCACAGATCTGATTTGGAAACTTCCAAAATTGTGTCACGCAAATCAGTCTGGTACATGCTAATGGTTGTAGCATGCATCTCATGCATCCTCCTACTGAGTGTGTCAGCCACCTTGTTCTTTTTTCCCTTGATATGCTTTATGTCAAAGTCATACTCACTGAGGAACTCTAACCACCTACTTTGTATAGAATTCAAACTTGGTTGTCCAAAAAAATACTTCAGAACACAATGGTATGTTCTCAACTCAAATCTCTTACCCATGAGATAATCTCGCCACATATTCAAAGCATGCACTATAACTGCCAACTCCAAGTCATGCGTAGTATAGAGTCTTTCATTCTCTTTCAACTTCCTTGACTCGTAGCACACCACATGTCCACTTTGACTCAGGATTCCACTGAGTCCTTCCTTGCATGTTGTTATCACTGAGTAAATTGTTGGGCTGAAGAAACAATCTACAAAGGTAACCTACAAACCAACTTTAAGACTAGAAAATAGCCTTTCCAATCTAGAGAGGGTTCTCTCTGAGACTTGATATCTGATAGAAAGATTGTTTTTGAAATGATGGCTATATTTAGATGTTTGAGATAGTTTTTTCAAGGTTTTCTGGCAAGGATGTATAGTATATCTAGGGCTATGGAGTCAACCCCTAGAAAAAAAAAAAAACAATACCTGGTAGGTAGAACTCCTCAGAGGAACAAAGAATAAATAAGGTGATGAACTTCAGTTTTGAGTTTTATTATGTAGGGTCAAAGAAGAAAAAAAACACACAATATAATCAGAGCATCATAAAGGATGAATTCTGACCTTAGTTAAGAAGATGAATAGAATTTAAATCAGTTAAGTCTAGAGCACCATTAGATGAATTCTAGACCTTTAAATATATAATTTAAACAAAAGAAAAGTGAAGATGAAAGTAAGTACACAAGGAATACATACAAAGAAAGAGCACAATCTTTAGATCACCACCATTAGAATCTTTTTCATAATGAGTTCAGGACTTCTGCATTTGTATTTCTATTAGATTCAAAAAATTACATTAAAGATCAAAATCTCTATACTTCTGCCAACTCCTCCTCTTTACATAAAAATAATCAACATATATAAAAAAAGGCTACACTTAGCTACTAGGGGTCAAACTACTACATCCTAGAAAGATGGATCTGGTTTCTTTCAAAGAGAACAACAACTTCAACAAAATTTACTAAAAATAGAAAATTTGATTTTTCCAATCATAACATAGCCAAAATATCCTTTACAATCATAGATCTTGAGAAAAATTTGACCATGTGGTTGTGATGAGTCATCAGGTCCATCTAGATAGTGCATTAAGTCATCATGTGCAATGTTGGACAAATCTTTCACCCTTGCGTAGCGAATTCTGGTTATTGTTGCGCAAGTCTTGGCTATAGAATTTGCGTAGCGATTCAGCGAATGTCCATTGTTAGGACCCTGTAATGTACCTTTTTGTTCACACTTTTTGCTACCATTACATCATTTTTCCACTCACATTTAAACTTACATTATCACCTTACCCTATCTTTCCAAAGGTATATAATGTCTCTTCTCTTTGCTATATGTTTAATCTGTTTTGCATATAATTTTACATTACTCTCATACTTAACCATCGATCAGAAATACATAAGTGCTGAAACAGTTCACTGCAGATTACCATTGTCGTTTGAAGGCCCGCTGCTGAAACAGTCAAAAGCACGCAAACCCCGTGGTTGAAACAATCTGTGGTCTACGATGCTGAAACAACAATTCACACAAAGAAGTGGTTACACTCTTTGTGGTCTACGATGTTGAAACAACAATTCACATAAGAAGTTGTTACACTGACCACAACAGCCGCACCTTGAGCTAGAATTAACCATTGATGTTGCCTGAGACCACGTTGTTGAAACAGTCAGAACGCAAATCCCGTTGCTGAAACAGCCCACAATTTGCGATGTTGAAACAGTAGACAACAGCAGTAACAAGAAGATAAATAAAGAAGTTGTTACTCCAGTCGCAACAGCTACACCTCACTCAACACCATTTCAACTATTGGAATAGCATTATGTTACGGGAGACTGGGATATCCTATTCCAGTATAGAGATAAGATCTAACTAAGAATAGGATTCAGATGTGCACATGTAATTTGATGATCAAATTGTATCAAGGGGATTATCCTCTTTAAATAAGGGGAAATCATCATTAGAAGGGGACTTTTTTTGGCTAAGAAAGGAATTACAGAGAAGGACGTGTTTACTTCAGACATTGTAACATGATACAGTTGACAGATGAATAAAACATTGTTCTGAGCATTTCTTCCTAGTTCCTTTCATTTCTAGGGAATCTTGTGAGAAGGGAGGGCCCACCTTCTTCACAAGATTCACCCATTAGTTATGTAGTGTGATATTATTATTTTTGTTCATGCTTTGATTAAATTATGTTTTATTGAAACTCTACTTTACTGAACTCTGTTTTGTTGAAACTTTGTTTTACTGGTTGTTACGTTGTTTTCATATAATTCCTGCTTGGGTAACTGTTAATCATTCTAGTTAGCAATCTTATTTGGTGAATTTATGAAAATGTGATAATCAGAGACAGGTGATGAAGATTCCTGCTTGGGGAATAGGGTCTTGTTCTTTGTTAAAAGATAGTTAGCCTTCAGTGCGTGTCAATTATTTTTGATTAGCAATGAGTTCATGAAAGTGTGATAATTGGAAACAGGTGTTGAAGATTCCTGCTTGGGGAATAGGGTCCTATTTTCTATTACAGAATAGTTGGTCTTTCCTTTTGCAGTGTCCTGAAATATTTCTTTCCTAGGTTGTTATCTCTTAATGTAATCCAGGATTCTTTGGATAATTGTTTCTTTAAACTTAAACTCTATAATAGGTAGGTTGTTTTTCTGTAATTCAAAGTAGAACTTCAGTTTGTTCAAGGCAAGATGTGATTAATGTATTTTTACTACAACTTTAGATTACTTTTGAGATTGAGCATATACAGTGTGTGGTTACCTTTGAAATAAACAGACTTCCCTGGGTTGACAATTTATGTAGCACTTGATTTTTTAGTTAAATAAGCAATTACAGTGACCAACATTTTGGCGCCGTTACCGGGGAAGGTAATTATAGATTTCAAAAGCACTTATGTTCTTTCAAATATAAAGATTGCATGAGAGGATGCGGAGACCCCAAATAAACTAACCCTACAGGTGGCAGGGGTAGAGGAAGAGGAGGAAGAAAGACTTATATTGACGAGATTATATAAAAATCTGAATCTGTTGCTCCTCAACGACCAAACTCTCGGAAACCGAAATCCCAACCTTCCTTTCAAGAAAAATTTAAAACGGGGAAATAAGTTTGGATTCCTAAGACAGTTAAGAAACCAACAGGAAATATTGAGGACAGAGCAAGCGCAGCAGGGGAGCAAACAGAAGAAAACATGGATGAGTATAATGAAGAACTACATCATGAAGAACAGGCAGGTCCTGAAAGAGAGGTAAATGATGAAAACTCTTTTTCCACTTTAGGATTTCCTATTGGTGATATTCCTAGAGGGGTAGCTCCCATGAAGAAAATTCCACTCTCAGTGTTACCTAACTTTCATGGCTTATCTTCAGAAGATCCTGATGAATTCCTTTTTGAGTTTGACATATTATGCAGAAGTTATGATTACATTTCCAATGCTCAAAAATTAAAACTATTTCCAGCAACATTGAAAGGAAATGCACTAAGATGGTTCATGAGTCTTGGAGGTCATGTAATCACAACAT